>JAURVB010004940.1:0-28963 GCA_033002965.1 Piper betle
TCTTCTCTTCTCCAATGCAATGACTTTATCTTCTCCAATGCAATGACTTTATCTTCTCCAATGCAATGACTTTGTCTTCCTCAATCTCGTGGACCCCTTTCCCTCCTTCCGACTAAATCTCACGTATCTTATTTCTATTAAATTAGGCATAACCACGGGTTCAACCACGACTGGCTGGGTTAACCGTCATGATTGAGCCGAGGGGTGCGGCGACAAATTTGGATGAACATACTACTTAGTGTTGTAATCATTAATGCGGAATTGCCTCCGCAAGTGTGCATATACGAAATTAGATGATTGACAACCAGAGCATGGAGAAAAATAAATATGGCGACTCCCTTTTTTATTTATTTGAGAAATAAGTGTGGCTACTGGGAAATGGTCCAAGACTATGGGATCTTTATATTTGTTTTTGTTAGAAATCCTAGACATATTTGCTAAATTGTGAGTAACACCTAGCCAGCTAGGCCCACAATGTTGTGAAAAATGGCGGGTCGTTACAGTTGCGAGGCGACCACCCAATCATGGCGGTGACGGTCGCCGACAGCACGATCAGCGACGAAAGCGCAACGCAGCCGCGGCGCTAGTCGCGGCGGTCCGGCGTCTTGTAGGCCGAATGGTAGCCGGACCTGGTCGGGGCAGCACGACGATGCCGTGGCAGGGCTAGGCAGCGTTGATCGGCGGCGGGGCAGCGTCGACAGCGGCGGTGAGACAAGTGGAGGGTGGTGCAGCTAGGCTTTGGATAGGGAAGAAGGTGTTGGGAGGGAAGAAAGGGCTGGTGGCAAACTTGTAAATATTTCTTGACTCGTCTTCGGCTCGAGTTAAGAATAATAACTAAGTCATATTAAATCCTTAAAAAAATTGGGAAAAATCCCATAAAATCAAACAAACACCAAAACATCATAATGATATGATCTAGAACTATCAACCCACCCAAACTACCCATAACGCGTCTTAACGCGGTAAACAGCTTAAAAGTAATTCTATGATCCACTATATATAAAAATAAAAAATAACATAAGTGGCATACTCTTATATATTCTGATAACTCATTCTGCTCTATTGTGTTCATGATGTTATTATCATGTACTTGGGTACACATGACCCTCATAGGTCATACACGTGACTGGCGTCGGCACATTACACGTGTTCTGAATCTGACTCGACTCGAAAATAACGGTTGAACAGACCAGTTCTGAATATAAAACCCTGACTCGAATCGTGGATTTTACATTTCCTATATGCTAAGGCTAAAAAGTAGTTGTGCTCTTTTGCTAGTAAATTTGGGTCATACAAATTGCTATGCTAATGTATTTTGGCTATGTAAATGATATTTTTTTGCTAAAATCAAGTTGGCTTTACAATTAGTTTTTTTGACAAATATATAATCGTAGTCAAAGTTTTAAATAAAGTAAAGGTAAGGAGCAAAACAAATTTATAGCCTTATTGGTTGAAATATTTTCAATTGGATTTTAAAGTTACCAATAAAATATTTTATTCAAAATTAAAAATATTTGTTAACAATAAAATAATAATAGTTTTGATTGGGCTAGATTTTTCCCGCCCTAAACCAACCAGTCCAACACATGGCAATAAAGAGACTCTTCTCCAACCCATGACAATAAAGTAGCCAAAAGAAGAACTATATCCCTGGCTTCTCTCCTTACCCTCTTGTCATGTCTCCAACATTTCAACAAAATTTCAGCCAGCCAAAGATGCCTTCGGCCAGTTCAACACCACCCCTATTTTCTTTTCAGTTTATCTTCCTATCCCATCATAGAGGTTGGCAAGCCAATTATGGGTCAATTTCACTTCATATGCTATCATAGTCTCATAACTGCCAGCCTTGACCCTTGCCAAAAGTTTGTCGGAAGAAGAGCTATTTTCATAAAATAGAGTTTGGCAAGCCAACTTTCCATGAATTTCACTTCCTATCCATCATAGTCAACCTGTCCCATGCCAAAAGTTTGCTGGAAATAGGGATGTAAACAAGCCAAATTTGCTCGCAAGTATTTTACGTTCGGCTGATTCGGCTTGAACTCTTGCTCCTTAATTTTGTGCTCAAAAAAATACTCGGCTCAAAATAGATAACTCGTTGAACAACGAACAAAGTTTGAGTTATGGAGTGTTTGGCTTAGTTTGGCTCGAAATTCAAACTCGATGTGTTTGAACTCGAAAAAAATACTCGGCTCGACTTAGCTCGTCAATACTATTGAGGACACATTGAACTTATATAGTGTTAGAAAGAAAATTTTGAACCTATATAAATCGAGCACGATCCAAGCACAAACATTCACTTGGCTTGAGCTTGGCTTGAAAACACAGCGAGCCAAACACGAGCCAAGCCCAAACACCATGAATTTTCGACGAGCTTGGCTCAACCTATAATATATCATAGTTCGTCAAGCACTCAAACATGCTTGCCAAAAATTATGTCAAATTCAAAAATATCCCTACTTGGCTTGGCTCGGCTCGTTTACACCCTTAATTGGAAGAAGAGCTATTTTCATAAAATAGAGTTTGGCAAGCCAACTTTTCACCAATTTCCTAGACGGCCGGAGTGACCATTGGATAATCCAAAACCATTGCAATCTTTTCCTTCTATCTGTCTTTTCAACGAGCCATCTCACAATAAAATCTAGCATTTAAAGACATCAGAAGGCTTCTAAGTTTTTTATGTCATAATTCTTGACTGGTGTACAACTTCTCAGGCTCCATCTTGTGTAAAATTGGGATATTCTGCCAAATTTTGACATTTCGAACGCATTGGAAAAGTCAAACTGTGTATTTAGTGATTAGAACTCTCTAAAACAATGATCTTTTAATTTTTGATTTGGACATGGACTTGAACACCTGATTTGAAATTAGACAATGAACTAAGGTTCTACTCGAAGACCCAATTGCAATGACTTGAAAGAGAGCTGAAGCTCTTACATTGATAATGTGAAGAAATAAAATAAAATTTTTATTTCTTTATCCATTTTCTCGTTAGTCAAAGAACTCTGCGATACTTCAACGACAATGGGGTCATGGTGCAACCCCTAGAACACCCCATTTTTCAACCCGAGAGCATACTAAAGTACGATATTATAATTTAGAAAAGAACTATTATTGAGACTAATCTCATACAAACTTTACGACTATGCGATAAAATTATAAAATAACTAAACACAACCTCATCCAAGGCTTCAAACCCTAACACCTAGACTTCACATGGGGCTTCAAACGGTGTGAATTGTATGCTCCTCCTCCTCACATTTCTTTATCACACACACACACAGCTAAAACAAATATATTTCGCGTAGCTGATAAGTTCCTTATCGTGTTCAATGACTTTGAGGCTTATACCCTGCACAAGCATGTCTAACCCAAAATAATAATGTAATGATATATAAAACACATGTGGACAATAACAATCAATTAACTTATCCCGAATCATACAAGTTCATATAATTTCATGGCTTATTCCGTAACATACTATGCCAATTTAGTAGTTAAGACAAATACAACACAAAATCCCCTACCATGAGCCTTTCGATCCATTGCCTACGCCAGTCAAAGACTAATCACCTACATATAATAGAGGAAAATGTCAATAATCAAAGAATTAATCACTGGTTCTGTAGAGACTAGGGATATAGCATTTCTAGCAAATGGGTATTTAAACACCAACAAAAAAGTTGTAGAAACTTCTAGAATCATACAAATGGTAAGTGAACGCCGATTCGGTCACATATCATATCATAATTGCTTACAAAGCTGCATCTTACATACATATAAACATTCATATATCGCTTACGTACTTGCATCTTTTATATATCACCTGTGGCTCAGAATAAATGTGTCACAATTTTTGAAAGCGTGCTGCATTCGGTGATTAGAACTCTCTAAAACTTTGATCTTTAATTTTGGATTTGGACATGGACTTGAACACCCGATTTGAAATTAGACATTGAACTAAGGTTCTAAGCATTTCTAGCAAATGGGTATCTAAACCCCCTGAAAAAGTTGCATAAACTTCTAGAATCATGTAGGGTGGTAACCAATTGCTGATTCGGTCACATATCATATCATAATTGCCTACAAAGCTGCATCTTACGTATATAAAAATTCATATATCGCTTATGTCCTCGCATCTTTCATGTATCATTGGTCATAGTACCCATGTGGCTCAGAATAAATGTGCCACATTTTTCGAAAATGCGCTACATTCATCGTACCCTACATACATTGCACTATTTAAGGGTAGAAAGGTACTAGTGTAATCTATATATCTTCATACCACTTACTCTCTTATGCATGAAATCCATAAAAATACGCATAATTATATAATAGATTTAGGGAAGATACTTGTATCCTACATATCTAGGGCTTCAGTTTGAAAACCAACAAGGGATCTCATCCTTGTAGTTTTATTAAACTTATGATAAAATACATCTAAATAGCATGTATCAAAGGGATCCGATAAAAATTCCATCAATACCATCCTAACGTTTAAAATGCAATTAAATGTGACACTCAAGAGCCAAACATAAGTGTGGAGTAAGAGAGTCCTACAGACCCGGATGAGTGGAGCCATGCATCCTAAATCGATGAGTGCAACCCGTAACCTAACAAAAGATAAAATCCAAATAATAATCAGATCACACCAACACACAAGATGAGGCAATGCCTACACACATGTGCAACAAGCAAAACTTAATTAACATAATTATTTTATTTAGTGATGGGTTAAACTTTATTAAGTTGTTTAATTTAAGGTTTGGGGTTACAATTGTACCTTGTGAATGATTTCGTACTCAGGGTTTTATTGTTGGACTTAACAAGGGGATTTTTCAGATGAATGAAATGGTATTTGATTAAGCTAATATTTGAACCCTCAGCTCTAGACACCCTAAGGGTCTGTCATAAATATTAATAAGTGATAATTTATTGATTATCATATTGATTGAAGTTAATTAAGGTTGGATTAATGTACTATGAAGAGTACCCCCGTAACTTCACAACAAATTTCAAAATTGTGGCCTATGGTTCTGAGAAGTCAAAATGGGCTTGGGTCAATTGGAATAATTAAATAACACTTGGAAGTATAGCCCATTGAGATTTCAAGTACAATTTCCTTATAATTGGACCTAGGTGAATTTTTAATCTAGATTACTGATTCAACCAATATCATAATTAATCGAACCCTAGTAGAATTAGGAATTTCTACCTAATTGCCTACTTACCCATATACTCTACAAATTTACAGAGACATTATTAGGATGTCTTTTACTCTTACTAATCTATTTCATAATTTTTCGATGGATTTTCTAATTGGCTTCACATCAGCAAGATTATAAATCCTATTCCTATGTACTACAAAAGTATGTGCCCATTAACCATTAGAGTGAATTTTATTTAACTCCAAAATTTACACGTTTTCAGTAGAACATAGTTAGTGAGTTATTAAATAATTTTTATGGATTTTTATGTGGTCTTATAATCTACGTAACATTTAGCTCAACACAAAATATAGACAAACACAACAAAAACAGAACAGGTACACACTATGCTTTAACAATTATGTTCAGGACTTGAGTAAGGTCATTTTAGCTTGCAAAATTTATGCGATGTCTAACATCAAGCATTACAAATGAGTATCAATTATATCATGCAATGAAAACCACAAAAAGTGGTTAAAAATTGGTAAATAGACGATTAGGCCATTGGAACCTTGAAAGCTGCCACCCTTGGTCCAATTTCGGACCATTTCATGATCATCCATGCCAAATCCGTCGATATGATCAACATATAACGTGTAGATCTATGTAGTGCAAAACAAATAGACCAAGATCATACAAATCATACATATAAAACATGACTTATGAATTTTATGCCAAACTTGTGCAGATCTAGACACACTAATGATGCAAAAATCATAACTATTAATCTAGAAATGAAATGACATAAAACCACCACTCGATGATTTTAAAGGAAAGATCTATATGATAAAAATACCATAAAAATGTAAACAACCACATCAATACACAAACATCAAGAGAACTTTCAATGCAGAACTAAAAATAGAAAGAAACGTACCACAAACGAACCAAGGAGAGGTCACTTGGAGTTTTCCCACTCCAAGTCCTTCAAACCTTAAAGAAAAATGCTTATGAATGCTCTAAGAGGCTGAGAAGGAGTACAAAGAGGGATGAAATGTCTGGGAGGACATTGAAGGTGAGTGAAGTGGTTGGGTTGGTGTGAAAAGATGAGGATGAGGGTGGGAAAAATAGGGTGGTTGGTTAGATGATGTCATAGGCATGGGTGCCACACCTAAAGAGGTGTATTAGGATTTGAACTTTTTTAAAATAAAGAGGGAATAAAAAAATAAATAAATACATCATAGAAAAATTCTTAAAATAAGGCAAGTCATGAGCATAAGTTCGCTTTGAAAGCGTCTTGGTATTCGTGGTCTAAACTTGAGCGTCGAATTGAGACTTTGTCTGGGTACAAGGGCACTGGCATGACGCCTTTTGCATCCGGTCCTCATTTGCAACATTTTAGGTTTCTTCACTGAAAACATGTGAAACAAACACAACCACAACATACGAAAGGTGACTAGACACGCGGGGGAATCGGTCCTAAGGTCTAACTAGACTCGACTCAACCAAACCGAACATCAAAAGGTCGGGCACATGGCGTCTGACAAGGGCAACAAAGTTGAAGGAGCTAAGGCTAGGGTAACTCAAACATACCTACATACCATACATAAATATGCGCCAAAAGGGCCAGGTCAGCAACTCGATCTAGGTCACGACCTAACCGAAATTATAACCATTGGGCAAAAAGCCCAAATTTTACACCCTCCCCCACTTAGGAAAATTCTCTCCTTAGAATTCACCTAAGGGGTTACACACTCTACAAACATAGGTTGAGTTCAAATCATACAAACAGGTACACACATGCGGCATGAGGAGTTACCGTAATATTCTGCTTTGAACATATTGCCACATATTACATTACTATCAAACCGCTCCACTTTGAATATCAATGGTACCGAGCATACTGCTATTGAACCATACCACCAATGAGATGCTCTACCACCTAATACACAACAATGAGGTCATACTGCTATCAAACATATTAGTACGGGACATACTTGTCAAAAGTGAACCTGGCTATGACAAAGGCATATATCATGCATGTGACTACATACGAAATTTGAGTACGTAATTATACTCGCCTCCTCCACATGAGGATTAATGTAGTCTTAGGTGTGCTCATGGAAAGGTGATCTATTAGAATCCACCACGTAGACCTCCATACATGAGGTGGTCTAAAGGTCTAGATGACATTGTGATGCATACGGTTGTGCAAAGTGACACCCTCCAATCAGGGCATCATGACTGGCCTCCAAAATTGGAACTTGGCAAGTGTGAAATGTGTGAGATGTGCTAAGTGGACCTAGAAGGTGATCACCCCGGGTAGCTATCTAAAAGATATGATTACTATGTCTTTATCTATAGCCACATAGAGAGAGGTTCATAAGATAGGATACGGTGGTATATATAAAATGTAGGAAGGTCGAGGCAATGTCCACTCTGAAGTACCATTGTTGCACTTACCATGGATCTAATCATCATCCTCGGAACTACAATGCAAGCATTTCGAAGGACTGCTCCTAGGGTTCTAGAGCAATTAGTAAACAGTTGACAAGTATCCCCCGATCAAGTACTAGGTACGCAATCCTAGGGATGAGGATCTCCTATCCCAAAAATACTATTGCACCATGGGTCAATGGAAACCCATTGAGGCGCAAGAGTGTCTCATCCTCTCATCTGTGATTAATGACCAGTCATCCCATATCAATTTATAGTGCTCGATCATTACTCACTTAGCTACTACCACTGTGGTAGACTCGCAAGCAGGGCTACCAGATGGTCATATGTAGGCTATAGACAATGCAGAGGTGCACACCATGTAATTACATAACACTACACACCCACATCTCTAATGTCGGGTGTTGCCAATAAGTCTATATTGATTCTCTGTATCTCTGATCTTGGTTTGGCCACTCTAATTATCGTTCCTCGATATGTCTAGTTATTAAACTCCACACTATCTAACTAACATGTCACAAGACTAATAATCCTACTCATCTTGCTCAGTCATACTCAAGTTGTCAATATAACACTATCCTTACTTCTACTCTATTGTTGGTTGTCTGACCAACCTAGTTTGTCATCTGCAGTTCATGCCATATTATTTGGCTATATGTGACTATTGTACTATGTTGTGCACTTGGACAACTATCTAACCTATTACTAACCTACCGTATTATACCTTCTCAGAAGGTGGTTGTGGTACTCGATTGGCACTTATGTTACTCAGTCGGTGGTTGTGCTACTCGATCGGTGGTCGAGCTATTCAGACAGTGGTTGTGCTACTCAACTAGTGAACCTACATGCTAAAACCTAACAACTGACTACAAAGCTCTTCTAGGTCATACACTACCTTTCCATCCTCCTCACCTACCTCATGTTCCTATTGACTCTAGTCTACGGTGAGTAAACGATCATATTGGCTGCACCATGTCAGTCTAGTAATATACCGGTCTGATGGTCATGCTCAACTATCTAGATGGCTCACTACCCTAACCTTTATGGGGCTATGACACAATTCTCCTACTCTGATCCCTCTATCTATAGTATGTCTCAGCTCTAACTAATTCCGATATCTTTTAACATCCACAATGGGGTTATATCATAAGCTAGGTAAGACACATTCTTCTAAACCTCATAGTCTAAGGAGTGGCTTCTCACATCATTACTGTTGTGGTGTCTATGATGCCTATCTCTCAATCCAACTAGTCTAAACCTTTAGGGTGACTTATTTCCCTCGATTAAAGGTTCTTCTTTATGGATGCTACTAGGATCCTATAAGTAATTTACTTGTTTCAAAGGTACTTGGGTATGACAGAAGGAGATCCTATCATGTGGTACCCATAGGATCTACCAAGCCAACTACTGACTTCTGAAAATTATCCCTTAATGCACATTTATATTACACCAATATGGGTCATATTCTAACGAAGCACTTCCGTGCTTCTACAATTTCCCATACATGCTGTTATTTAGTTGGATGAGCCACACTCTAGTAACACTTCTAGCTCAATTTTCCTGATCCCATAATGCCATACATAATTACTAGCAAAGTGTAATGTCGACTACGACATAGGTGACATTGCCAATTATAATTGTAACAACAGTGTGTTAGCACAACTAATTATATGACTCTCCTTTTGGGAGTAGTCACTCCTTTGCTCACCACTCACGTTCTTTATTATGCACCTAGTGATAAAATCTTATCCAAAGGGACATACTTACATCTATAATATCAAAATATAGAGGGTGTGGTACTCTAGACAATCTCCCATCTTACTAAGATGGGGTCTGTGATGCTTGGGTCTGCTAGGTAATTTTGGTTTCATATGCTATCTACTCATACTTTTTATTTCCTTACCATAGCCATCTGACTGTCATATCATTCTCATACTACCACCTACTAACAATTCTCACTCAATTCTGAATGCTCCTGACCTAACTGTTGTGACTAACTATGCTCAATGGTCATGGGTTCAATGAAGTAACTTCATCCATACACGATGGGCCTAGCAGTGTATACCCACATTTTAAACTTTCAAAACTATCGTACCGATCTATGTCCAAGTGCTCTTTGGTCAATCTACTTTTGTTGGTCTCTCAGTACAACTAGCCATAATTGTGTACTATAAGAAATAGGTCTGCGATAAGGATGAAGCAAAAGGAGATGAGAGGAAAAAGGAGTGGAAGATGGAGGTTTGAAATTTTCTCTCTATTATTCCCTATACGGTTTGGCAATGCCTTATCTACTTCTATCATATTCAAGTCTGTCTCAAATATGACTCCAAGTTTAGTTAAACATCTTTATCACAAAAAGTTTAGTTAATCTCATCCATACATATGACACGATATAGCTTATTGTCGGGAAAATTTCTAATGTAATGGCAGAATAATATCCATGTCATGCATACCCGTCCATGTAAAACACAAAACCAAAGTACAAAAATTTATACATGAAGGAAGCAAAGCAAACCTGCCGGCATAGCCGTGGATCGGCTCATGGGGGGTACCATAACGGCTTGTAACCATACGTAAACATATATACTCATACATTCATCAGCATACAATCATACTAAACAACATACACGTACATTCAACAGGCATTCCGAAGGTTTGCCGTCCTAATAGTCCAAGTAATAGGCTCCAATACCAAATTGTAACATCCCATTTTTATGGTCCGAGAGTAGACCGAAGTACAATGTTATGATTTAGGAAAAAACAACTCATTGCACTACTCTCGTACAAACTTTACGGAAGCGAATCTCAACCCTCAAGGAGGTTTAAGGCTAGCACCCTTATAGGGTTTCATCACATATGCATGTTCATTCACACTAGCATAAAGAAGATCTTAAACTTAAGGATCCTATATTATCGCCCTTAGCCGCAATAGAGGCAAACCCATACAACTATGAGTGGTGACTTTATAAACACTGATGATCAGTCTCAATTACAGAAGAAGCACACCCCCACTACAGTTTTGAGGTTGCGTGTTAAGACATGAACATTTTCTTACTACTCAGTTCAAGTGATTCGTTACATTTCATAATTTCTTAAATGTCGATGAATGCGGAGAATTTAAATAATGGTCATGGCTACCTGTTCCACATACCCGACATGTGTGAGAAAGTTATACAATAATTTAATACACCATCATCGAATGCTAGAGCATCAAACTCTAACACTCGAACTTCACATGGGGCTTCAAGTGGTGTGAACCATGTGCTCCTCCTACCCACGTTTCTTTATCACACACACATGCACAACTACAACAAATATATTTCGCGTACCTGGTAAGCTCCTCATCGTGTTTCGGGACTTTGAAGCTTATACCATGTAGACAATGGTTAGAGTGCCCCAAAGTGTGTCTACCCCTCAATAATAATATAATGATATAAAACAGACATGGACAACAACAATCAATTAAATTATCTCAAATCATATAAGTTCATATAACTTCAGGGCTTATTCTGTAACATACTACAACAATTTGGTAGTTAACACAAACACAACATGAAAACCCTCGCCCTGAGCCTTTCAATCCATCCGCCTATGCTGGTCAAAAGACTAATCACCCACTAAACATGACACTCAAGAGCCAAACATAAGGGTGGAGCAAAAGAGTCCTACAGACCTGGATGAGTGGAGCCCTCATCTTAAATTGATGAGCTCAACCTGCGTAACCTAACAAGAGATGGAATCCAAATCATAATCAAAGCACACCGGAACACAAGACGAGATAAAGCCTCCACAAATGCATGACATGCAAAACTTACTTAACTTACTTATTTTACTTAGTAATGGGTTAAACCTCATTAACTACTTTAATTTAAGGATTGGGGTTACAATTCTACCTAGTGAATGATTTCGTACTTAGGGTTTTATCGTCGGACTTAATGTGATGATTTTTCAAAATTTCAAAACCTTCGCCCATGGGCCTGAAAAGTCCAAATGAGCTTGGGTCAATTGGAATAGTTAGATGACACTAAAAAGTTTAGCCCATTGAGATTTCAAGTCTAATTTTCCTATAATCGGACCTAGGTGAATTTTCTAATCTGCATTACTGAGTTAACCAATATCATAATTAATCTGACCCTAGTAGAATTCAAAACTTTTACCTAATTATCTACTTACCTAAATGCTCTAAAAATTTACAAAGACAAAATCAGGACGTCTTTTACTCTTTGTAATCTATTTCATAATTTCTCTACCACTGGATCTATTTTTTACGGATTTTCTAATTGGCTTCATAGAAACAAGATTATAAATTCAATTCTTGTGTACTGCAAAAGTATGAGCCCATTAACCATTAGAATGAATTTTTTTAACCCCAAAATTTTCAAGTTTTCAGTAGATAGTTATTGAAAGTAATTTTTATGGATTTTATGTGGTCTTATAATTAACCTAACATCTAGCTCGACACAAAATATAGACAAACACAGTAGAAATAAAATAGGTACACACTATGGCTTATTAATTTTGTTCAGGCCTTAATTAAGAACATTTTAGCTTGAAAATTTTATTAGATGATTCTAATAACAAGAATAACAGATGAACATCAAGTACATCATGAAATGAAAACCACAACAAGTGGTAAAAAATTGGAAAAGGGACGTTTAGGTCACTAGAACCTTAAAGCTGCCAACTTTAGTCTAATTTTGGATGTTTTCATCATCATCCATGCCAAATCAGTCGATATTCTCTACGCATAACATGTAGACCTATGTAATGTGAAAACAAACAGACCAAGATCATACAAATCAGACATATAAACATGAGTTATGAATTTTACGTCAAACCAGTGTAGATCTAGGCACATTAATGATGCAAAAATCATAACTATTATTCTAAAAATGAACATGACATGAAACCACCTCTTGATGATTTTAACGGATAGATCTACTTGATAAAAATACAAACAATTACATTAATAGACAAATAGCAAGAGAACTTTCAAACCAGAACTAAAAATGGAAAAAACATACCATAAACAAACCAAGGGGAGTTCACTTGGAGTTTTACCACTCCAAGTCCTTCAACCCTTGAAACAAAATGCTTATGAATGCTCTAAAAGGTTGAGAAGATGTGCAAAGAGGGATGAAATGGCTGGGAGGACATTGGGGGTGAGTGGAGTGGTTGGGTTGGTGTGAAAAGTTGATGATGAGGGTGTGTTTTATAAAAAAAGAAAATGGTTGGCTAGGTGATGTCATAGGCATGGGTGCCACACCTAAAGCGGTATGTTGGGATTTGAATTTTCAAAATAAATAGAGGGAAAATATTTGGTGGTTTATAAAATAAATAAATAAATACTACATGGAAAATTTCTCAAAATAAGGCAAGTCACATGTGTAAGGGCGCTTTGCAAGTGTCTTGGCATCCGTGGTCTGAACTTAAGCGTTAAATTCAAACTTCGTTCGGGTGTAAGGACATTGGCATAACTCCTTTTACATCCAGTCCTCATTTGCATCATTTTAGGTCTTTCTACTGGAAACATGTGAAACAAATACAACTACAACACTAGAAAAGTGACTAGACACGCGGGGATTCGGTCCTAAGGTCTAACTAAACTCGACCGAACCGAACATAAAAAAGGTCGGGCAACAAAGTGGAAGGAGCTAAGGCTAGGGCAACTCATACATACCTACATACCATATATAAATACAGGTCAAAAGGGTTGGGCAAGCAACTCGATCCGGGTCACAACCGAACTGAAATTAAAACCATCAAGCAAAAAGCCTAGCTTTTACAACGCCCCCTCTCTTGCAACCAGCACTGACACTCTAGCAACAATCTAGAACAACCCAAGGCACACCACTGCACAAGTCTTCCAATATAAAGACAACGATGTGCGCACGCTAATTAGTGTGCAAACAAGTTTACAACAAAAAAAGAAAATTTTAAGATTTAAAAATTATATATGAATTAAACCAAGATTTTAATTGTACTAAATTTGAAGAAATATATACTATTTAGGTATTCATAACAACCTACAATTCTATGATTGTAATTGTTAAATAATTATAGTGAATTTGAGTCTGCTGCCACATTAGTTTTTTCACCTGTTTGGAGGTTTTCTAAGTAAAATTTGATGTTTCCTTTATTTTATGTGTTTTCATGCTCTAGTTGGTTTGCTTCTTATTTGTGGTAAATTCTAATTGTTTATCTAACTAATGATTCTCATAACAGCATAGCTGTAAAAATCGGGATCGGGGTCTAAATCGGTTTCTGAGGGAGTCACTTAATAGGATAGAATCAGTCTAAATCGGTCAAAAATTAGTTTAGTTGAATCAGTCCAAATCGATCCTATACAAAAATTTGACAATTCATAACATAAATACATAAAATACATAGTTACATAATTTCTCAACACTAATACACAAGTTTATAGTTTAATGCAAGCACAAAAGATAATCACTATTTATCATCACAAGATGACAATTTCATAAGTGTAATGTTTAATATATCATCATTTGTGCTCTATCAAATGATAATAACAAGTCATCAATACAAGTCCACAAAATCAGCATTTAGCACAATTTTACATGGTTAATACTAAATCATCCAATTCATTATCTAAAGCATCTTCGGAGTCTGAATCACTATCACCAATGGGAAGAGTAGAGCTATCACCTGCATCAACACGAGACCCCTGCGTAAAAGGAAGCATAGAACTCCCACTCAATATGAAGTCCCTCAGGTACAGGAGGTATAGATAAATTTTGTTGTAAGTCAATAGATATACCAATATCAATATTAAGTCCACTAGGAAGCAAAGGCAAAGAAAAACCATCAGACGTAGTAGAACACGATCCAATTGCAGTTGCATTGTTTGACATATTAGCATCAATTGTTCCTTCATTTGTTGTAGTTTTCAATGTGCTACCACTTTTATTTGCTACAAAGGCCTCTTCATCTTCATCATCACTCTTCTCAACATTGGTACCAAAGAAACCATCCTACACAAAAAAATCATACCCTATTTATTTCAATTCTAAATACAATTCATATATAAAATCTTAAATGTGATGTAAGCTTTATTTAAACTTACCGATGGTAATTGGTTGTCCCACTCTCTAACCCACTCATCTAATGAGTCTTATTACATCAAATGTTCACTAACTACATCATATTTATGCCTCCATCTCAACTCTTTTTCTTTTACCGACATGTTGTAATGAACATATACAAGATCATTTACTCTCTTCCTTGCAAGTCAATTTCTTATTTTGGTATGTACTTGGTCAAAAGTAATCTAATTATATTCACAACCCGATGATGATGAAGTTTAACTAAGTATTCTAATAGCTATCTTTTGTAGTTCAGGGCAGTTTGTACCATGTTGCTCCCACCATGATGCTACATTTAACAAGTTGATTTACTTATAAGCTTGCTATAAAAATGAAATGTGGATAAAGGTGGATTTTAACTGGATGAGGAACTTTCCTATTGGTAATTGCAACAGAATGTCCAAAATCTCCTTTTGTAGATACAAAATCAGACCACTAAAAAATATTAAAACAAAATTAGTAATCATATTTAGTTATACATAAACATTTCTATGTAAAAATTAAAAATAATAGTATCTTTACCTGGAAAGATGTCATGGATCGAGCTACCTCATCGAGTTTCATATGACAAATGACATCATTGAATGCACGATATACCTCAATTGGCTACAAAATTATACAAAGTCAAACACAAAAATATAAAATTGTTAAAAAAGTCATAAAAGTACGTAAGTCAAATGAGAACATACAATGGTAGATTCAGGGCAATAACGAGTTTGATGATTAAGCATATATACTGCAGCATAAAGAGGATGAAAAAATTGATTTGCCCATCTCTTAGTAATGATATCAACAAATAACTTGTATCGTTTTACTTTCATGTCATGTACCACTTTTATTTCTTCTATAGACTTTTGCATTATATCATAAACAAATGGCATTGAAGGTCTCTCATCACTATCCACCAATCTCAAAATTCGAACAAGTGGCTCAGTTGTTTTATGCACAAATTCCATCTTCTTCCAAAAATTTGCACTTAAGACAACACCTTTAGCTGCTATTCCACTCTCTTCTTTTGAATACTTTGATAACAAATACATTTGAGAGACAAACATCTTTTTCAATCCCTGCTTATTTCTAGGAAACTAGCAAGCGTCAAAAAGTGAGCAGCAAATCGAGTAGCCCCAGGTTTCACCAATTCATGCCCATTTGTGAAATTATTTCTCATAAGAGCCAACAACCATGGGTGGTTGTATATTAGTTTTGTGACTTTTTGTGCATTCGTAATGCATGTTTCAACTTTCTTGATTTTTGCAAAGTCTTTAAGCATCAATTTTATGCAATGGGCAGCACATGCAATCCAAAATAAATGTGGTCTCTTATGTTCTAGCATCCTTCCGACAGCTTTGTATGTTGAAGCATTATTGGTAATGACTTGCACAAGATTTTCCTCCCCAACTTCTTCTACTACTTTGTCTAGTAAACTAAACAAATAACTAGCATCCCTTTTTTGTCGAAAGCATCAACTGATCCAAGGAAATACATTCCTCTTGGGCAGTAAACTAGAAAATTGATCAAAGTTTTACCAAATTGATTGGTTCAGCCATCAAACATAACAGAATAACCCGATGTCTTCCAAGATACTTTTATATCCTCTAAGCTAGCATTTATAAAAGTCACTTCATCAGTAAGAAGTTTACCTGATAAAGAACCTCTTCCCAGAGGTTTGATCCCTTGATCATCGTATTAACCTGCCACATCAATCATTTTATGAAAGTAAGATGACTCTACAATATGGAAAGGAATTGCACAGTGATAGAACTTGGCTTTCACAATAAAAAGTGACATACACGATCAACAAAACGTAAATCCTGAGAAAATAAATGAATCAAAAAATGTTCACTGCCTATATGTCCCAATAAGGCTCCAGTGAAAACATTCAACAAAACATAGCAAAAAATGTTCAGTGTCTATATGTCCCAACAAGGCTCCAGTGAGAAGATTCAGCATAACTTAGTCATAGCATGTAACTAAAAATTTTCATGGCACATAAAACTAAAGTGCAAGAAATGGGAAACATGTAATAAGGCATGGGTTTAGCTTACGATGTGTTTGGAAGTCCTCGGCCAAACGAGTATTTCACAGAGAGCCGGCAAGGGATTCCATTAATAACTGGCCGTTTTGATCCTTTGGAACAACTCGATAAATTTAGTAGATCCTTTTAGGAGGCCTCAATGACCATAGATCTACATAGTCTTAAATCAATCAACTGCAGGAAACTATAAAATTAAAACATTCACAATAGCAAAACAAAACAAAACAATTCATAACAAAACATTTACAATAACAACATTCTACCAAAACAAAACATTCACAATAACAACATCAGCATAATAGATACATAAAATTTATCTCGTAACCAGAAACTATAACAATTCACAATAACGGCATAAGGAAACTAAAATTTATCAGCATAACATTAACAATAATAGTCTTAAAACTAATTTGCAGATGGTGCAAACAAGAAACTATCATGTAAAGTAAATGCTCGTGCATATTTCAAAACAATTCATCTTCTTCATTAAATAATAAAACAAAAAAGGCAAGCATGAAATTTTTAAAAAAAATGCTTAGACGGGGGAGTCAGAGGGAGGAGGCTCACGAGGGCGGTGGAGGGAGGCCGAGGCACACGGGGCGGCAGTGGAGTGAGGGCCAAGACACAAGGGGGAGGCAGCGGAGGGAGGCCGAGGCACACGGGGAGTGGCGGAGGGAGGGGTGACGTAGGCCGAGGGAGGGATGCGGCTGGAGGCAAAATGTCGGCGGCAGAGGGAGGGCCAAGGCAGAAGGGGCGGTGGTGAACGGGCGGAGGGAGGGGCGAGGTATAAAAAATTTAGGTCTTTAAATTTTCAATTCCACTTTTACCCATGCATAAATAATCTATTCATTAAGATACCTAGGTTATTTTTGTCATTTACCCAAAAAACATATTCTTCCTTATTTATCCCAGTTTAAAATTGTTAGTGAATCGGTTTGAATTAGTACGAATCCACCGACAACCGTTTTTTAAACTAAGCGATTCAGCTGTTTTTTCAGATTTAATGAGCTCCGATTAGATTTAAACTGGCCGATTTTTGCAACCCAGCATAATAGTAGTCTTTCTAGGATGTGAGACTTCCTTGGCGCGACATTGCAAAGCAAAAGCAGGGGAAAGAGGTTGTTTTTTGATAATCCAGTAGTCTATGTTGTTAGGGTTTACCTGAGCTGAAGATGACGTCGAATCCAATATGCATTCAACTGCAATTGGCCAATATTTCAATGCACACAAAAATTTCACATTTCCATGGCGCAAAATGCACAAACTGAGCAAGTTTTTGTATCAAGGGTATGAACAGCAAGCAAGAAGACGCACCATCCAAGAATTGGGAAATCTCCTCTAATGAACGATTCTCAAATTTCTCAATGCACTCAACCTCAAGATCGGATTTCTCAACAATCATCTTCGACTCGGCGGCGCTGGGTTTGGGTTTGGGGAGACGAGACGGAGAGTCAGATAAACGCTGGTTCGTGTCAGGGACGATGTGGGAGCCGGAGAACTTTTGCCCCGAGGAGAAGGTCGAGGATAGCAACTTCAGCACTTCCCTCTTGGATGTGGACATCGTCGCCATGGGGCATCAAACCGGCTCCGAAGGGGCAGGGATGGGACGAAGGCGCGCTCCAACGTGAGTTTTCTGGCTGTCCTACACTTACAAGTACCCCTTCGGAGGGATGGAAGCGAGCTAAAATCTCCTTCCACAGCAGGTTTCGGTTCGGTAGAAAGAGCTCTGTGGAGCCAAAGTCTGAGGGAAAGTTGTTTTTGAACTCTTTACCGGAAGGTGGAACTTTTTTATATGACCAAGCAGCGAAAAAATCAGATCTAATTACTAGTAACGGGGAAAGAATTTGAAGTGTTTAAAATACCCTCACTTTAAAAAATAATATAAATTTATCAAAAGAATTTTAAAAAATTGACGTGGCCAGCCGATCGCCTCTTGGCCTTGGGCAGTGGCTTAGGGTGGGAGGCCAGGAGATGCCCAATGGTCATAGCAGCATGGTTGCAAAAATCAGAATCAACGTTGAATCGGATTGGAAGGGAGTTATTGAATCTAACTGATTCGTCAAAAATCGGATAATATTAATTTACATGAATCAGTCAAAATCGGTGGGTTATTAGTTATAAAATATATCATTTTAATGTTACGGTGTGTGTTATATTTTATAATATTTTTCATTTTTTTAAATTTTTTAAATTATTTAAAGTTAGTTATTATTTTTTAGTTAAGTCAAAGTCGAGTCAACTTTCAATGGCAAGAATGCCACCGACCATTTCTTTCCTCCAACCTCCCCCCGTTCGCCCCGCCCCGCCAACCGTCACCCCTCAAATCGGCATCGCTGCCCCCACCCCTGTCACTGGCCTTACCCCATCCCCTGCCGCCTCGCAAGTCGGCTCAAATCGGCCGATCCAATGATCGGCTCAAATCAGCTGATTCACGGATAAGCTCAAATCGGCCGATTAACGAATTGCTTAAATCGGCCGATTCACAAACTGATTTTTACCATGACTGATTTGCATATTTTTTAAAGCAGAATCCTTTCGATCTGATTTAAATCGATTGATTCCAATCAGAATTTGCCGATTTTTACAAACTTGCATAGCAACTGTCGACTAGTGACCGCACTGTAAAAAATTATGTAGAAGACTATCTAGTCATTCTGAAAAAAAAAATTCCTTTTTTTAGTAATTATGTGCAAAATTCTCCCACCACTAGCTAGGCAATATTGATAAATATCTTCTTTTTTAGGGGAAAAAATCTTGTTTTTAGAAATGAAAAAGATCTAAAGCTTTAAATATTTTATCCTTAAAAAGAGGTTTCTAGTTTTTTTATGGTAAATAAATTTTTAGTTGACTCTCAATAATGAATTATATATCATTTCATTAGCATACTTGGCTTGGCCTTCCTTGAAAAATAGTGTGATTGATCGTCGGCGCTTGATTATAATGCTCATTCAAAATTTAATATGAGTTCGAATGAAACAAGCATCTAAAATACTTCTTCATTTGACTCAATTCAAACTTCAACTAAAGGTAAAAATATAAGGGTAAAAAATCACTTTATTACAATCTTTAGATAGTCAAAAATACCACATACACAGAATAATCATAGATTTAAAATTTCAAAATATATGGTTTATTAAAATAAGAATAATTAGTATAATCATATGTAAATTAAAATCTGAAGAAAATTCATCATAGATTAATTTAGTAGTTGCATTATTGAAAAATTTTGTTCTAAATGTTTGATGAAAATAAAAATGATCAACCCTTTTTATTTTGTAAGGTGAGAGTTTTGAACAATATTTCTACATTTTGCCAATATTTTTTGCAATAATATTTTTGTAAACTGTTATTACAATTCTATATTTTTTTCAACAAATATATTAAGAGCAATACAAGCAGCCAAACACTCTATTTGACATAGAGGTGCATATACAAAGGCTATAAATTGTAAGAAAACCATATCAAACTGATATCATACAAAACCGATAAGCACACATGATTGACATAGAAAGAACAAGTCTCTGGTGTCCAACAGCCCCTACGCCGACCCCTCACACATCAATCTCTCCTTGTTCCTCCCAATGGCTGTGGTTTGGCCGGTCATCGCAATGGGCGTAGCAGGCGGTCCGTCGGGGTCCCCGACGTCGACAAAGGGGACGTCTCCATAGAAAGAGGCGAGACAACATGGGCGTCGTCAAAGTTATGTGGCACAAGAACGAGCACATAAGATAGGCTACCCACTTTATTATGGTTTAACGGTTACTTTTGTCTGGTTGAGCAGCCAATTCGGAGTGACAATGGTTGAGATCAACTCCCTTTTGGTGTATAATTATCCCCTTTTGGAGCTGTAACATATTGAAAGAGTGCTATAAAGATTTGTGAGTAGAAATTTGGAAACGGAAAGTGACATGTATTGGGCATTCAACAATAAGATTTTTCAGGGAATTTAGCATCGAAGGCATTTGATTGTTTGGACAGAGAAAAAATCTTGGGTATCGATGGCTGCCAGAGCTAATGCCATTGCATCTTTCTTGTGTTGTACAAATTTTAACTTTGAACAAATTATACAAATAATAAAAACATCGTCAATAAAACCTTTTTAAGATTAAATCATCAAGAAAATAAAATTTAATAATGGAAGCATACCTAAATTTATAATACAAAAACGATTCATGACTTCTTTAGGTTTGGATCTTCCAAATTTAGCGTTGGTTCTCAAAAACTAGAGTTTTTAGATGATGGCATACTAGAAAGAAAAACTACAAGGCAAATTCGGGACCATAACAATATGTATTCTTATAACTGTATTTATCCTTATTTTTTATAATTTCAATTTAACTCATCATAAATTAGAGATTACGAAAATAGTATCTATAAATATTTATCAATGTTTATCTTAAATATATGGTATCTCCACGTATTTATCTTAAATATTAATGGCCCATTAACTTTAACTTTAATAAATTAATTTAATTTAGGCTCAAACCTTAATAATAGTAACTGATACAATTATATACTTGTATATATATGTCCAAAATCTAACAATCTCCCACTTGGACTATATATATAAAGATAATTGTATACTACCTTATGAGCTCCAAAATAACATATGCTATTATTCCAAAAAATAACAATCTTGTCCAGTAATTAATGATAATATAGGATCAATGCGATTTTTGTTACATGTGTCGTAACTAAACTCATCCATGGTCACATACATCAACATAATTAAATAACATAAATCAACTATGGATGTGTAGCATGAAAATTACACGTAATTTGATCTAAACATGTGTATTTTCAACTAGTCCAACATTATGAGATCACCAAAATATAGTGAAACATAACCCAAATACTGCAATTCACATAAAAACAAACTCTCACTAAAGTAACATATCATCAAATGATACAACACCTAAATGAGCAATATGCTCGTGAAAGACCTTGGGCAATAAACTTTTAGTAAGCGGATCTGCAACCATAGAGTTTGTCCAAATATGCTCTATAGAGACTATCAAAACTTTATCACTCTAAACTCATTCTTTCACAACAAGATGTTTTGATTTATATGAGCTCCTATTGTTATTTGAATATAATACTGCAGACTGATTGTCACAAAATAACTTAACTGGTCTTTCAATATTATAAACAATGCGCAGCCCTGTGATAAAATTCTGCAGCCATATTCCCTAATTGGATGCCTCATAACAAGCCATGAATTCAGCTGCCATGGTGGAAGAAACTATGAGTGTCTACTTAGCACTCCTCCAAAAACTAGCTCCTCCAACGAGCAGGTGGACATAGCCAGAAGTGGATCGATGACTATCTTGATATCCAGTAAAATCGGAATCAGAAAACCCAATGATCTAAAGTTGATTTGACTTCCGATATGTAAGTATGTAATGTTTTGTTCTCTAAAGATACCTCATGACTCTTTTAGATGCTATACAGTGATCCAATCTCGGATTACTTAAATATCTACCCAATATTCCAACAATATACGCAATATCTGGGCGCGTACATATTTGAGAATACACAAAACTTCTCATTGCTGAAGCATACGAAATCTTTTACATTTTCTTTCCTTCTGTGTCATTATTAGGGCAATGATTGAGACTGAATTTGTCTTCTTTAGAAACAGGGGTATTTCCTAGTTTATAACCTTGCATGCCAAATCTCTTAAGCACTTTTTCTATATATATCTTTGTGATAATTCAAGTATACATCAAGAGCGATCCCGATATATTTGAATTCCTAATACACAAAAGGCATTTTCCAGATCTTTCATTTCAAATTTCTTTGATAAAAATCTCTTGGTTTCGTGCTATCTATATCATTGTTGGCAAGCAATATATCATCAACATATAAAACCAAAAAAATATACTTGCTCCCACTAAACTTATAGTATATACAATCAACAATAACATTCATCTCATAACTGAACAAGAAAATAACTTGACGAAATTTGTGATACCATTGGCAAGAAGCCTGCTTAAGTCCATAGATGGATTTCTTTAATTTGCAAATCATATCTTTGAATCTCCCGATACAAAGTTTTCTGGTTGCACCATATAAATTGTTTCATCAATGTCACCATTTATAAATGTAGTTTTTACATCCATCTGATGCAATTCAAGATCAAAATGTGCCACTAATGCCATAATTATTCTGAATGAATCCTTCGATAAAACTAGAAAGAAAGTCTAATTATAATCGATACCTTCCTTTTGAGTAAAGCCCTTTGCAACAAGACGAGTCTTATATCTTTCAACATTACCCTTCAAATCCTTTTTTGTTTTAAATAACCATTTACAACCAATAGATTTTACACCTTCAGGCAATGGAAAAAGATCCCAAATGCAATTAGCTTTCATAGACTTCATCTCTTCATTCATGGCACCAATCCACTTTTGAGAATTCGAACTCTTAATGGCTTGATGAAAGTTGATTGGTTCATCTTATACCATTCCAATGTTATCCTCATGTTCTTGGAGAAAGATGATATAATCATCTGAAATTGCATTTCTTTTTTCTCTTGTGGATCTCCTCAATGGCATTTGTTCTTGAGGTTGTTGAGTTTGCTCTTTAGGTATAACTTGATTAAAGAGATTCTCGACATTGTCTTGTAATTCTGGTATTGTTTCTTGAACAACATCAGGAATATGATCCTGATTATTGTTGAGAACAATCATGGGAAGAGAAACAGATTCTTTTTCAAAGACAAAGTTTCTAGCTTTAATTCCCCCTCCAAACTTAACATCCTCAAAGAATTGGGTATTTCCCGTCTCAAAGAATGACCTTATTGTGGGATCATAAAATTTATACCTTCTAGACTGTTCAGAGTACCCAACAAAATAACTGCTAACTATTCTTAAGTCCAATTTTCTTTCATTTGGCCCATAAGACCTTGCCTCAGTTGGACAGCCCAAATGTTTAAATGCTTAATACTGGGTTTTTTCCAGTCCATAATTCATAATGGGCCTTAACTGTTGCCTTTGTTGGTACTCTATTAAGAAGATATGCTTCTATCTTTAATGTTCCACCCCAGAGTGAATCAAGTAAAGTAGTATGAGCAATCATACTTCTCGTCATGTCTTTTAATGTTCGGTTTCGTCTCTCAGCAACACCATTCATGCTAGAAGTATCTGACATTGTGTATTGTGGGGCGATTCCTCACTCTTCTAGGAATTTAGCAAATGGTCCTGGACGTTGTATACCTGATCCATCATATCTACCATAGTATTCACCACCATGATTAGATCTGATTGCCTTAATAGTTTTGTCAAGTTATTTCTCAACTTCAACCTTATATGCCTTAAACATGTCCAATGCTTGAGACTTCTCATGAATGGGATAAAGTTAATCATAACAAGAATAATTGTCTATGAACGTAATAAAATATTATTGACTATTTCAAGAAGCCGTAGAAAATGACCCAGAAATGTCCGTATGTACTAGTTCTAAGACGCTTGAAGATCTATTGGCACCTAGTCTCTGTATTGTCGTTTGTTTCCCCTTAATTTACTCAATACAGACTTGAAAATCCGATAAATTAAGAGAATCAAGAATTTTATTTAACATAAGTCATTCAATTCTTTTTAGAAATGCGTCCTAAATGCTTATGCAAGTGTAAAGCAAAATTCTCATTGGTTAATTTTCTTTTCGTACCAAGTAAACCCACATGCAAAGTTTCATTAAAAAATGAAATAATATCAAGTAAATATAGATTATCATAAAAAGACAAGGAACCAGTACCCACAATATTTGAATTTAGAAAAAGACTAAACTTATTATTTCTAAACAAACAAGAATAACCAAGTTTGTCTAATATAGAAATAGAAACCAAATTTCATCTAAAAGACAGTACTACATATCTCTCTTTCAAGTCCAAATAATATCATATCTTAAATAACCTAAAAGTCCATATTGTTTCAACTACAACTGATTTGCCATCACCCATAGATGAATCTTTCAGCATTATTTGGCTTTCGGCAACTCAGGCAACCTTGCATTGACACACTCATATGAGTAGTAGCACCCGAATTTAGCCACCAAGTGTGTATTGGCACTGAAGCTAAATTAACCTTAGAACAAACAAAATTAAGAAATGGACCTTTCTTTACACGCCAAGCATGATACTTAGTGCATTCCTTCTTCACATATCCAGGTTTACTACAAAAAGCAGCAAGAAGCCTGATTTTCTTTCTCTTGCTGTTTCTTGTGAGAACCATTACCAGCTTCCTTAGCCATCTTTCTTTTCTTATTTTTGTTCTGATAGGTACTAACCAAGTGAGCACTTTCAGCCTGTTATTGCTTCAACCTTTCTTCTTCTTGGACACCATAAGAAATGAGCTCATTAAGAATTCATTTGTCCCTTTGACAGTTGTAACTAACCTTGAATTGACTAAATTGTGTCGAAGAGAAATTAAAACTAAATACGCGAGCAAATCCTCAGATAGCTCTAACCTTATTGCTTTTAGTTTTGAAGCAATATTTGACATATCTAAGATATACTCTCTTATGCTTGTTTTTCCTTTAAACTTCATTGAAGTCAAGTTCAACAAAAGCGTACTTGTTTCAGCCTTATCATTATTTACAAAATGCTTTTCAATTTCTTTAACAAATTCAATGGATGTAGTAACCTAGTTAGACACATTGCCCTTGAAGGTCTTTGGAATCTCACGTTTCATAATCATAAGACTCATGCAATTTGAACATTCCTACTTCTCAATGTCTCATTTCTACTCAATAGAACTTTTGTCCATAAGAGAAGCAGGTTGTTCAGTCCTTAACACAAAGTCAAGATCCATAGAGCCGAGAATGATCATCACACTCTCTGATCATAAGACTCATGCGATTTGAATATTCCTACTTCTTAATGTCCCGTTTTTCCTCAATTGAACTTTTGTCTATAAGAGAAGTAGGTTGTTCAGTCCTTAACACAAGTCAAGATCCATACAGCCGAGAATGATCATCACGCTTTCTTTTCAATCTTTAAAATTATCTTTAAGCACGAGAACTGAATTGATGTTGGCAGAAATCATATAAGCAAATTGATTATCTGAATCCATAGAACTAAACAACATGCCCATAATAAAATTAATAATTCGAACAATGGTTAATCCCATCAGCAGATACCTAGCACAAATTAATATTTAGCCTTTAGACAGAAATATTAATTTGTAAGTGGTACTCTTAGTATAGTAATCAAATATTAACAATAAATCCTCCCAAATAATAAACATTCCTTTTGGACCAATTTATTATTCACAGAGAATCTTGATTATTATCTCATATTTATTACCACATATGAATATATAATTCGGTTAAATATTAACCTTTCTTTAGGCCGATTAATATTCACATGAATAATATACCCACAACCGTCTTAATATTTTAAAATAAATTAATTTATACAAAATACACTACTTTGGTAGTATATTGTAGCAATTGATAAATTCTAAAATATTAATTATAGCTGAACCATAATTTGAATTTAATAATCCCAAACATAAAACTGAAAAAGGTTATAAAAATATCTTTATTTGAAATTTTTGAAATTATAACTTTTTGTAACTTTATTTTTCTCATTTGATATTTTACCAAAAGAGGATCTTAATTAAGGAATAAATATTTCATGTATAAATTTCTTGTATTTTCCTTTCCCAATAACTAGTACAAAATTTGAAAGTTATTCTTAATCAAATTTATTCCCTCTTACAAAGTAGTATTATTTTAGGATCCTAAATCATTAGATCTATGGAACTAGAAGTTCCAATAAGATTTTAGTTTATGATCTATCTTTTCCATGACTAGAACAAAGAAATATATATAATCACCATCTAAAATTAAATACAAATCAAATTAATCCTCAATGATCTAATATGAAGAGGCTCACTTTCCACTTGTTGTATAAACTTTAACTTTAACCAAATTATATAGATGATAAAAACATCATCAATAAAACCTTCTTCAAATTAAATCATCAAGAAGATAAAATTTGATAACGAAAGCATACCTGAATTCATAATATCAAAACAATTTTTGACTTCTTTTAAGTTTTGATCTTCCAAATTGAACACTGGCTCTCCAAAAACAGAGTTTTTAGATGATGGCATACCAAAAAGAAAACTACAGGGCGAATTCGGTGATCATAAACGTATTTATTCTCATAATCGAATTTATCCTTATCTTTCATAATTTTAATTTAACTCTGTAAATTAAAGATTACAAAAACAGTATCTACACATATTTATCCATGCTTATCTTAAATACATGTATCTCCACGTATTTATCATAAATATTAATGGCCCATTAACTTTAACTTTAATAGATCAATTTAATTTAGGGCAAAACCTATACAATTATATACTTGTATATATATATGTCCAAAATCTAACATCATGATCTCCATTGTCGTCCTCTTTCCAATTTTGTGTCAAAGTAGAAGGGGCTACTTGGTTAGTTTATCAATGCATGCCTTCGTGTTTATTACGTAGTTAAGTGTTTCATTTGTTATAAGCAGGAAAAATGAATTTGGGCATTATTGAATGAAGGGGAAGAAATGAATATGAATGAGGTTGTGCAGGGAGACTCACCTAGCCGATGGCCTTGGCCATCAGATTTATGTGCGGCTTCTATGCGATGCAGCACCATCTGCTTAAAGGGAATGAAGCCAAGCTATGGAGATTATGCATAGCCAATGGCCCGACAAGTACAGAACCCCGTTGCTGCTGCGTTGATTGAAATCACCCGGAGGTCATATAAAGTTCAGAAGAACAATCTGCCAATTTTTGTATACTTCAGAAATTGCTCTTGTGATTTGTAGTTTATGAAGCTCTTAAATTAAGTGTTCCTAGCAATACAAGCAAACCCTAAACGTTCATGCCGGGATCGGTCCCTATCAAGAAGTTCTAAATTTCATCAAGAGATGTGTTTCGAATTAAGATGACATTTAAATACGAATCAAATAGAGATGGAGATGTAACAATGCTGTGCCGTGCTCTTCGCCTTTGATTGATTGAACAACTCATTTATCAGTGCAAAGCAGAACTAGTTCAAAGAAATCAAGCAAACGGACAAAGCTTTTCTATGTTTTAGCCTTTAACACAACACATAAGTTTCTCCAAAGCCAACAGATGTTTCATTTTCTCTGCCACAAAACCCGTTATAAACAAGATAACCACACAATCGTAAGAAGAGCTTTCCGCTTCTAGCATGTATATATCTCTGGAGTCTGGATACCGCTACCTCTAAGCCTTGTCCGACCCAAACTCGTGGGCTTGGGAGGGTAGGCGTTCATGGGCGGCCTGTGTCAGCCCTGCTGTAAGCCCAGTAGAAGAGCAGCGACGACGCTAGCGAGAGCAGGAGCAGCGCCGCGGGGGCAGCAAAAACGCCCTTGCGCAGCCCCGCGCACGAGAGCTGATGCACGGCGAACCGCTCCCTGTACTTGGTGTGGTACGCGTTCCTCACCGACTGCAACCAGGCACGCCTCCGCACCCAAGAACGTCACCCTTCACATTACCACCCAAAATCGCAAAAGATGATCGATTTTTGTTTCGGATGATGGTGAAGAGAACAAAAACATGGAAAGAAGAGAAGTAATATATCAGTTATACTAACCAGGAGAGGACGAAGAAACAGACGGCGCAGGCCTTGGTAAGGGCCGAAGGTGAGGCCGCTGGTGACGACTTGGATCAAGGTCTAGCTCACCAGCACGGCCACGAACGCCGATATGCCGTAGATGGTCGACGCATCGGAATCGTAGCGGCTGTAGCAGAGATCGTCGTACTCGTCTGGAACCACTTTCCCCTGTAGATCATCAAACAAGAAGCACCGAGCTAAGTGCGTACAAAAATCAGATCTTGGAGGAAAACTCTATGATTGTATGTTGATAAGCAAGGTAAGAGGTAAACTCGTAGAGGACGAGGAAGTGGGTGGTTGCTTACAGTGCTCTTCCGACGCTTGGCGCCGACGGCGAAGACGAAGGCGATTAGGTGGAGGGGGCAGATAATGAGGAGCACGGGGATTGAAACGGCCATTGCTTTGTGATACAAAGAGGTGTGAGTGGCGGAGAAGGGAAGAGGCCTTCTTTGCTTTACCTTTCCCTACTTCTAAATACCCACTACGAGTTGTGAATGCAAAATAGTATCCATTCTCCTTTCTTCTTTTTTTTTTTTTTGTCTTTTCTTACCTTTTTTTTTCTATTGATTGGCATCCAT
>JAURVB010004944.1:0-20304 GCA_033002965.1 Piper betle
ACATCGTTCTCCTCCTTGATGGGGTGGTGCTGGTCGTCACTTGGGGTGGTGCTGGTCGTCACCTTGATGGGGCAAGACATGGTCGCCATGGCTGCTGGTTGGCCACCATGAATGGTGAAATTAAGGTCCCCATGTAGGGTGTAGTCCGAGTTCCATGAGACAGCAGCGGATAAAGGTTGGATCTTTGGTGTTTTTCCAATTAGATTAGTGGGGTAGATAGAAGATGGGGTCTGAGATTGGGTGGAAGGAAAAGAAGATGGGCTGGTCGGGTGCTGTTTATGTGGCTGACTAGAATAGTCGCCATGGGTCTGGTCGGGGTTGCTGTTTGGATTGCCAGGAAGGGGACACCAAGGACTGGTTGAGGGTTGCCATGTGGTGGCCAATTATGTGACCAATAGCAGCAAATGGAGGCCGCCACATTACTGGTTGGTCGCCATGCATGGTAAAAATACCAGCTTTTGCTGGTTGATTACAATAAAGCTGGGAGCTTTGGGGTCGTTAAATGAATTGTTAAAGTGGATGGCAACCAGGTCAATATATGAGAACTCGATGCGGTTGAATTAGAATATTTGGTAAATACAAAAGACTAAAGTATGGGATATGTTAATAATTGAATTCTCAATTAGATAATGGGGATTTGGATGGGGATAATTAATAATTAATTATCATTAGAATTGCTGAAAATTTAACATGAAATAAAGACTAACATTAACAAATTACGTCATTTAAAATTGATAGTATATTAGTCATGTAGTTGCATGTAGGTTCATGTAAAATAAAATTATACTAATGTATAATTTTATGCCCTTATTCAGATTAGGGTTAACGGATCATAGTCAAACGAAATCACAAGTCAGGTGAGTAAAATAGGTAGAACATCGTATTTTCCTTGTTGGTAGCCTAGGTTGGCCTGAGCCCAGATTAGACCACCATGCACCGAATGCAACTGGGTAAAAAGAATTGACTCAGTCCGACACTGGGTCGTATTATATTCGTAAATTGTGTAATGCATCGACATTGTTTTGGAGTAGTGATAGCCGCCCCATAAAAAGGCTACGGCCGGGGTGAGTGAGGCACTGCTATTCCTCCATCGCACTGGAGTGCAGTGATAGCCTCCTCATAAAAAGGCTACGGCCGGGGTGTGCAAGGCACTGGCACTAGACTGCAGTGATAGCCGCCCCAAAAATAGGCTACGGCCGGGGTGTGTGAGGCACTGGCACTAGAGTTGGCAGTGAGAGCTTCCCCACAAACGGGGCATAGCAATCACCTGAGTGCAGTGATAGCCTCCCCATAAAAGGCTACGGCCGGGGTGTGCAAGGCACTGGCACTGGAGTGCAGTGATAGCCGCCCCATAAAAAGGCTACGGCTGGGGTATGTGAGGCACTGGCACCAGAGTTGGCAGTGAAAGCTTCCCCACAAATGGGGCATAGCAATCACCTGAGTGCAGTGATAGCCTCCCCATAAAAAGGCTACGGCCGGGGTGTGCAAGGCACTGGCACTGGAGTGCAGTGATAGCCGCCCATAAAAAGGCTACGGCCGGGGTGTGTGAGGCACTGGCACTAGAGTTGGCAGTGAAAGCTTCCCACAAACTGGGCATAGCAATCACCTGAGTGTAGTGGTAGCCTACCCATAAAACGGCTATGGCCAGGGTGGCCAAGGTACTGACACTGGAGTGCAGTGATAGCCTCCCTATAAAAGGCTACGACCGGGGAGTGCAGTGATAGCCTCCCTTGATACTAAGAGCTTCCCCACAAATGGGGTGCAGCAATCACCTGAGTGCAGTGATAGTTACCCCACAAAAAGGCTACGGCCGGGGTGTGAGAGGCACTGGCACTGGAGATGGTAGTGGTAGCCTCCCCACAAAAGGGTTAAGGCCAGGGTGTGCGGATCACAGCAAATACCTCCTCCGCATTGTTTTGGAGTACAGCGGAATCGCTCCACCGCATATTCAAATAAACTTAAGCAAATAGTGGAATGTACTTGTTTTGTTTTATCTATTATACTACTTAGTGTTGTCATCACTAACGCGGAATTGCCTCCGCAGGTGTGCAGATAGGAGATTAGGTGATTGGCAACTAGAGCATGGAGCAAAATAAATATGAGGACTCCTTTCTTTTTACTATTTGAGAAATAAATGTGGCTATTGGGAAATGGTCCAAGACTGTGAGATCTTTATATATGTTTTTGTTTAAAAGAAAATGTTAGACATATTTGCTTATATTTTGAGTAATACCTTGCCAGCTAGGCCCACAATATTGTGACAAATGGCGGGTCGTTACACATTGCCACCCCGGCTACTCTGTTTGACACCACAATCAGACCAAGCTCGTTGAGCTAGTGCCGATAGACCCCCGATTGCCCCGTCCGGAATCATCGCCGGAAAACCGCCTTAAACTGACGGAAAACTGCCTAAACTGGTCGGAAATCCAAACGAACTTTGGACACTGCTAGGTGCCAAATTCGAGTTTCGAGCCATGAAACGGAAACCTTAGCCATCGCCGATTTTCGACGATGCGAGGTATAAATTACTCTGACGTAAATTCCTAAATTTTATGATTATTACGGAAGCATGCTAGACTAGATAATTAGATGAATTTTCGTGTTTTTTATGTGTCTGTATGTTTGTGTGTAATTTAATAAAAATTGTAAAATTGGTTGATTGATGAGTGTTAAAATCGAAAGAAAGGAATCAATTAGGTGAACTAATTAATTACCCTGATTTCATGAAACGTAGATTGAAAACTCACTAGAATTGACTTGGGATGAATGTGTGATGATTGATGCGTGATTGTGTTGATTGTGTGTGCATGCTATAGGATGTGTGATTCATCATGCTGGCGTTAGCTTTTAGCTTAATTGTAAAGGTACATTGTAGGAACCCGCTACCTAAGTGTGTGGACCCGTTTGGAGCTTCTACCAGGTCCGTTTAGGACTCGCTTCTGGTTTGATTGCTAAACTCTATCGCTTTTTGTTTTCAACATGTAAGTGAATGTGCCGAGTGGTGGATTTATCGTATCCCACTCCGCACGGACCATCTAGTCGTATGTAGATTTTCGGATTAATAACCCTCAAGGATGAGATCCCTCGAGTTTGTTTTCAAACTCAGATCCAAATCAAGTTGCCTTCAGGCCTATTTTATAAATCCCTACCCAGGCTTATATATATATATTTTCGTGTTTTGGTGAGTGGACAAGTGCGGGTAACGACGGCCACGCCTTCAGATAGGGCGTGTGTTCGTCAAAGCGGGATCTGGAGCTGGGGAGAACCCACTCCATTCCTGAGGGATCCTGACAACTCCACCTTTGAGTTCCTCAAACCCAGAGAAGTGTGGAGGTTTACGAATACTGCTAAGCAGTGCATGTTTGGACTTGTGGCATAAAAGGGTACCTAAGGCGCATGCCCGAAAGTACCCGGCCATTGTGCTTAGGGCCAGGAGTGATATGGAAGGTGTAGAGGGAGAGATGAATGAGAAAAGAGAAAAAATGATTTTCCCACACAGAGAGATAGGCTTTGGCCATGTAGAGAATGAGAATGAGAAAGAGAAAGATAGGGGATGCTACCGACTGAGGTCGATGGCTCCCGGAGGCCCTTATGAGTGTTCTTGAGGAAGTATATGATTTTCTTCAAAAGGAGAGTTAGCTCTCCAGTGCCAGTTTGATATAGTTACTTTCCGGACCAGTAATGCTCGTTACTGACGGTTTTTATATATATGTAGGTGAGCATCATCGCGAAGAGTGAAAGTTGTCGGAACCACGGAGGACAAGCACGGATCAAGCACACATGTACCTGCTGTTTGTAATGTATGTGAATGACTTGGTATTTATGTTGAGAATGCATATGATTGATTGTGGAAATAGAGTGTTATGCTTGGAAATGGAGAGTGAGGTTAGATATGGAGCCTTGGAGCTTCGGCTCGGCTTGGATGAGATGAGTAAAGACGAATACCATGCTTTTGTGAATTATTGTAGATAAATTATTACTGCATGTGTGGATAGGGTGGCTATTATGGGAAACTTTGTCCATTTTTCTTTAAAAATATAATTATTTTATTACTGTTTTCGTGTTTAACTTTTTCCCTTCGTGTTGTTTGCACGTAATGGCATGAATATAGGACCACGTTAGAACCCAAGCATCTCATTCATGTTGTGCATGTTGCATCACCGTCCTCAGATGCCGAGAGTAGATCCGGGTTGGCTTAACCGAATCAAGTAGATTAGCAAACGGTTTGGTCGCCGATGTCATATCCGGGCCATTTCAGGGGTGAACCGGAATGAGGTGTTACAGCTTGAGCCAAGATTCGACCAGCATGAAATTGGGGTGGTAGCTAGATGGGGCGGTATCATATCCGGGCCAGTTCAGTGCAACCGGGGTCTAGGAATTGACTTATTCCGACACGGTGCCAGAATGCAATTGGGGTCGACTCAATTCGGCATTAAGGCAGCACCCCCTGAAAAATTCAACACCTGTCCCCATGCCAAAAGGGGCTACAGGGCACAATGGTGCAAGATGGCTCATTATGCACTTGTGATACCGAGAGGGTGAGTCGTGGCAAACATGGGTAACTACAGGCCGTGGGCCATGTAGCGTGTGTGCACATTCATGGGATGGTAGCTAGATGGGGTGGCCAACCAACCCAGCATATAACGAGCTAGGCATAGGCTCATAACAACTAAAAGACTCTTGAAACGATAATGGGGATTTTATTGACTTGTTTCATTTAATTATGCAGCTTAGTGGTTTTCTCACTAACACGGAATTGCCTCCGTAGGTGAGCAGCTTTGGACCAAAGAATAAAAGTAACTCAGGTTGGTGAAGTGATAATAAAAATTGGACTTCCTTATTAATCTCTTGCATTATAAATGTGGCTATGGGAAACGGTTCGAGACTGTGGGACGGTTATTTTATATATTGTCATATGCTATCAGAACATGTTTTGTTTTTATGATTTATAAACTCTAGACTTATTTGAAGTATTACAATTCATCTTCTGGAATATTATCGCTAGAGCAAATTATATTTTTAGGTAACACCGGTCCAGCTCGGACGGGTCGTTACACAATCGTGTCGACTACTTCTAGTGCAGTAACTGTCACGACAGTGTCTCGGTCCACGTGACTATCTCGGTGATGGTGATTCTCTCGATGAGGCCTCTCACCACGTTGGCTAGCTGAAACTGGCACACTGGCCACTAATGGTAGCATGGCAGTCCTAGGTTGACTAGAGGCTGTGTCACTGTAAACATGGCTAGGATTGTCCTGCCTAGCCAATGGAGGCGATGGGGTCCTGATCTGCGTCCGGTAAGTTTGTGTCACCATATTGCTACAAATCCCTGATCTGATCTGTTCACCCTGTCACACCACATATTCGTACAAAAATATGCAACCTAAAAACAATAAGAGAGAAAAATACCTGTGGGTACAGCTCGGAGCAGCTTGGCACACATGTAACCTGTAACATATCTACCATCTTAATCAACCAAAGGTTAGCTCTGATACCATTAATGTAATACCCTATTTCGGCTCACCTGTTAACAACCTTGGAAATGTCACCGGCGTCCGAACCATTCGCTAATCTACTGGGTTCGATGAAGCTGACCTGGATCTGCGTTTGGCGTCTTAACATGGAGATGCAAACATGATATACATGGATCAGACACTTGGGTTCTAACATGGTCCGACATGCATGCTATGATGTGCAAGCAAAAATATAACAACCCTGCCCAAAGTGCAACGTAATGGGCTAAGTCATTTCTTTAAAATGGGTACCCTGGAAGTTAAAGATCTATAGTCCATTCCCACAGATAAACAGGATCTTCTCCCAGTAGGTATTAGATGTGGAACTAAGTTGAGGGATCTCACAATCCACCCACCTTAGGGAATTTCATCCCCGAAATGCCTATTCTTGGCCCGTTGCTAGCCCCAGCCCACGACCTTTCTGGCCCGTGACCGGCAACCTAGCCAACGTTTCTAATCCAGCCCACCATCTAACACGGAACCAGGTCGGCTCTGATATCATTTGTAACGACCCAGCCCAAAGTGCAACGTAATGGGCTAAGTCATTTCTTTAAAATGGGTACCCCGGAAGTTAAAGATCTATAATCCATTCCCACTTATAAACAGGATCTTCTCCCAGTAGGTATTAGATGTGGGACTAAGTTGAGGGATCTCACGAAAAACATGACAATGCAACAAGCAAGGAATTCAAACAAAAATTCATTAATTTTTTTACGAAAAAATGGACAGAGCCACCCAAAAAAGTGCAATAGGGGCCACCCTGTCAATAGTAAACATCATATATTTATATCAACTGGCAGCAAAACATAATCCAAACATTCCGTTTGTTCTAGCTGTCCTTGATTCATAGTTTACCCTACACATTTTTTACTTTCCATTTCCATTCACATGCAAAATGCTCATAATAAATTCACAGTTATAACATATAAAATTCATTAACACAATTCACTACATATCATCATCACTATATACACTCGGTAGGTACATGAGTGTGCGATTTCTGTTTTACTAGTCCAAAAATATAACTAATATCAAACTTGCTATGAGAGTAAACTTTCATATGAAAGAAAACATCATGAAATCTCTGAAAGGGCAACTATTGAACTGAAATAATCTTTCTCATTTCACTTTCTCATTCAGTTTCTCATTCACATTCTTCTATACCCGCTTGCGTAGGCTAACAAAAATAACGACCATACCCACTTGCAGAGGCTGTTGAAAATCAGTACCATACCCACTTGCGTAGGCTGTAAAAAAAAATGAAACGGTCGAGTTAAAGATAAGTTACAAATAACTGTACTAATGACATCCTTAAATTAGGATAATATAAATTAGTTAAAGAACATACTAATACTAGTAATTAAGTATTGAGTATGGTTAATAATTAAGTTATTAACTAGTAAATAAAGGTTTTATTTGGGATAGTTAATTGGAAATGTGAAAGAAAAGGGACTTAATAGATTATATCACATTGATAATAAATTATCATTGAACTTACTGGAAATTAAATAATTAATGAAGTCCAGCATGATATATTTTATATCTTCAAAATCGATAGTACATCAGTCATATAGTTGCATGTAGGCTCATGCAAAATAAAATTATACTAATGTATAATTTTATGCCCTCATTCAGATTAGGGTAAGCGGATCACAGTCAGACGTAATCACAAATCAGGTACGTATAATAGGTAGAACATCATATTTTCCTTGTTGGTAGCCTAGGTCAGCCTGAGCCCAGATTCGACTACCATGCACCGAGTGCAACCGGGGTCAATGAATTGACTCAGTCCGACACTGGGTCGTGTTATGTGCATGAATTTTGTAATGCATCGACATTGTTTTGGAGTAGTGATAGCCACCTCATAAAAAGGCCACGGCCGGGGTGAGTGAGGCACAGCGATTCGTCCATCGCACTGGAGTGCAGTGATAGCCACCCCATAAAAAGGCTACGGCCGGGGTGTGTGAGGCATTGGCACTGGAGTGCAGTGATAGCCGCTCCATAAAAAGGCTACGGCCGGGGTGTGTGTGCATGCATGTGATTGTCGCTCATAACAACTAAATGTGTCGAGCAATGATAATTTGGATTATATTGACTTGTTTCATTTAATTATGAGGCTTAGTGGTTTTATCACTAACGCAGAATTGCCTTCGTAGGTGAGCAACTTTGAACTGAGGACTAAAAGTTTGGTTGGTGTATCTCTTACCAACCATGGTTTGGTGAATTGATAATAAATTGGACTTCGTTTTATTCTCTTGTGTTATAAATGTGGCCATGTGAAACGGAACGGTGACACTTTATTTTTATGTATTATTACATGCTATCAAAACATGATTTCTTTTTATGATTTATAAATTTCTAGTCTTATTTGTCATGTTATGATTCATATTCTTGAATGTTATCTTTAAATCATTTATCTATTTGAGTAACTCCCAGCCTGTTGGGCAGGTCGTTGCAGGTGGTATCAGAGCTTGGCTTCCCAAAAGCACACACTTTATGACTCAAGTACGTCGTTGAAAAGTCTAGTAATTATCTTTTCCCAATGTTTTATGTTATTAATTAACAAATTAATTCACTAATAAACCTAAGTCATAACTGAAATAGAACATATTAATGAACCATGATGGAAAAAAATTTCGACGTTTCAGATGGCAGGCACTTGTAGACAACCAAACCGATCTACTCAGTCAAATTCGAACACACAGAGTGGATTCGCCTAGATCCGGATAGTAACGACCCGACCATTTTTAACAATATTGTGGGCCTTGTTGGCCAGGTGTTACCAAAATAAAACTTCTAAATGCCGAGTAATAAATTAAAAAATAATGGTTCCCACAGTCTTAGACCATTTCCCATAGCCACATTTATAACTCAAAGCAAAATAAAAAGAAGTCTCATTTATTACCCATTCTCCTAACCTGACTATCCTATCATACTTTTATTCTACCTTATTTGAGCTTAAATCAAACAATCTTGATTGGCCTACATACCCATGTCGGGATCAAGGTCAATGTAGTTCTATTAGCCGATGGGTCAGTCCATTGTGCCCCCTTATTGGCCGATGGGTTGCCACTATAAAATATTAGGTCAACGGGTCAGTCCACTGAGCCCCCTTATTGGCCAATGGGTTGCCACTATAAAATATTCGGCCGATGGGTCAGTCCATCGTGCCCCATATTATGTTGGGTTGCCATAATAAAATATTGGGCCGATGGATCAGTCCATGGTGCCCCCTATTATGTTTGGTTGCCACTATAAAATATTGGGCCGATGGGTCCATTCCATCGTACCCCCTCTTGGTCGATGGGTACATTCCACCGTACCCCTTATTAGCCGATGGGTCCATTCCACCATACCCCCTTTTGGCTGATGGGTCTATTCCACCGTAACCCCCTATTAGCCGATGGGTCTATTCCACCGTACCACTGTATTAGCGTGAGCCGATGGGTCCATTCCATCTACCCCCTATAGGCCGATGGGTCCATTCCACCGTACCACTTTATTAGGTTGAGCCGATGGGTCCATTCCATCGTACCCCCTATATGCCGATGGGTCCATTCCACCGTACCACTGTATTAGGTTGAGCCGATGGGTCCATTCCATCGTACCCCCTGTAGGCCGATGAGTCCATTCCACCGCACCACTGTGTTAGGTTGAGCCGATGGGTCCATTCCATAGTACCCCCCTATAGGCCGATGGGTCCATTCCACCGTACCACTGTATTAAGTTGAGACGATGGGTCCATTCCATCGTGCCCCCCTATAGGCCAATATTTATTTATGGACTGTCCGTTCCATTTTGACATGTCCATTATTAGATTTTGAACAGTGCGGCTAAAATAAATAGGGTTTCTTGAAACTAGTCAAACATTAATTTCATATCTGCCATCTAATTTGCAATCATACAATATCTCAACACCCAAAGACCTATTGCAATTTATACCAAAAAGTTCGAGCAACTTAGCAAGGTATTTCTAATGAATTTATGCGTTGCAACAATGCATGTAAGAGTTCTAATGGAAAAGAAACTAAGAAGAAGTATGAAATACCTACACCACAATGGAAAGGCATTGGAGAGGAGGCAAGAAGGAGTGGACTGCCTTTTCTCCCTAACACCCTCCTCCTATATATATTTGCTTCAACGAGTTCCTCAATTAAATTCCCACATCTATTCATGTATAGGTATTCCCTAGGTTCAACGAGTTCCTTAATTAAATTCTCTTACCCCATCATCCGTTCATGAATCAGTATTCTCTAGGTTGGGTTCTTCTTCCCTAATGCCAGAGTTTGGCCTGACGTCTTCTTTAAGGTTAGGGTTTGGCTTTACGTTTAACCGTGACCGGTCTACTTGATAACCAACCATATCCATTCATCGAAAATAATATTTCATAATACTTAGGTTCAAGTCTTGAAATAAAAAATTTTCAAATATTTTCACGGTTCTTACAATCTCCCCAACTTAGAAATATTTCGTTCCCAAAATATTATAACATCAACAGGATGATCATGATTAACAACATCTTCGGAACCTCAGGTTGCTCTTGTTGTTGCTTCGGAGGCTGACGACACTCATTTTGCAGGTGTCCCGTCCTTCCACAATTGTAGCACAGATGAGGATCACTGCATAACCCTGAATGCATCTTGTTGCAATTTTTACATAGTCGACATGGAATCTCCTGAAACTTCCTTTTGCGGTTCCCATCGACATTTCGTTATGTTCAAAAAATTTTTTTTTCTTCAATGATTACTTTGGTTTGTTAGTGAGTCCACTAATTCACTAATGACATACCCCATTGGAGAAAGATAAATATTGGACTCTTCAACAAGGTACTTGAGTTATAAGAGGTGAGCTTTTAGGAAACCTTGCTCTGATACCACCTGTATTAGGTTGAGCCGATGGATCCATTCCACCGTACCCCCTATTGGCCGATATTTATTTATGGACTATCTGTTCCATTCTAACAGGTCCATTATTAGATTTTGAACAGTGCGGCTAAAAAAAAGTGTTTCTTGAAACTAGTCAAACGTGAATTTCATATCTGGCATCTAATTTGCAACCATACATATATCTGAACACCCAAACACCTATTGCAATTTATTCCAAAAAGTTCCAGCAACTTAGCAAGGTATTTCTAATGAATTTATGCGTTGCAACCATGCATGTAAGAGTTCTTATGGAAAAGAAACTAAGAAGAAGTATGAAATACTTACCACACTGGAAAGGCACTGGAGAGGAGGCAAGAAGGAGTGGACTGCCTTTTCTCCCTAACCCCCTCCTCCTATATATATATATTTCAACGAGTTCCTTTATTAAATTCTCTTACCCCGTCATCCGTTCATGAATCAGTATTCTCTAGGTTGGGTTCGTCTTCCCTAATGCCAAAGTTTGGCCCTACGTCTTCTCTAAGGTTACGGTTTGGCTTTACGTTGAACCGTGACCGGTCTACTTGATAACCAACTATATCCATTCATCGAAAATAATATTTCATAATACTTAGGTTCAAGTCTTGAAATAAAAATTTTTCACATATTTTCACGGTTCTTACACGGACGGCTATATATGGATTGGCGTGGGCTTCAGAAAATACAAATTTGTGGTTCAAAATATTGTTCGGCGGTTACCAGGAGTGGTAGCAGGGAATGGAGCCTCAAACTTAGCAGTGGGTCCCAGCATCACCCCAAATTTCTAAAGCACCATACAGCATGAGTCCAGCAGAACTCATGGAGTTAAAGAATCAACTAGAAGATTTGTTGCAGGTAGGTTTCATCCGACCAAGTTCACTTTGGCTGTGTATTGACTATCGACAACTCAATCAAGTAACAATCAAGAATCAGTACCCCTTACCAAGGATTGATGACTTGTTTGATCAGCTAAAAACACCCGGAGTATTTTCTAAGATAGACTTGCGGTCTGTTTATCACTAGTCGTGAGTAAGGAGTCATACATACAGAAAATGGCTTTCTGAACACAATATGGACATTTTGAGTTTCTGGTCATGCCTTTTGGTCTAACAAATGCACTAGCAACCTTTATGTCACTCATGAACATAGTATTTCACACATACTTGGACAAGTTTATTATCGTTTTTGTGGATGACATTCTAGTAATGAAGAAGAGCATGTGAAGCACCTGTCCATTACTCAAGTTCTGAGAGAAAATCAACTGTTTGCCAAGCTCTCAAAGTGTGACTTCCGATTGAATGAGGTAAACTTCCTTCGTCATATTATCTTAAAGGCCGGAGTTGCAGCGGATCCATCAAAAATGAAAGCAGTCATTAATTGGCCACAACCCAAGTCAGTCACCGACGTTATAAGCTTTCTTGGTTTAGCGGGTTACTACAGGAAATTCATTAAAGACTTCTCCTTAGTAGCATCGCTGATGACCAAGCTCACAAGGAACAGAGTCAAGTTCGAATAGAGTAGTAAGTGTGAGGAGAGTTTCCGGTCTCTAAAGAAGAGTCTAACAACTGCACTAGTCTTGACATTGCCAAATAGTAATGATGGATTTGTACTCTTCAGTGATGCGTCCCTATCGGGTTTAGGATGTGTAACACCTCGTTTCGGCTCACCTGTGAACCGACCCGGAAATGTCACCGGTGACCGAACCATTCGCTAATCTACTAGGTTCGGTTATGCCGACCTGGATCTGCCCTCGGCGTCTCAAGATGGAGATGCAAACATTAAATGCATGAATGGGAACCATTGGGTTCTAACGCGGTCTTACATGCATGCTATGATGTACAAGCAAAAACAAGATAAAACAATAAATGGGAAACTAAAAGAATATATATATACTACTATGTAAAAATAGACAGAGTTTCCCCTAAAAGTGCAATAAGGGCCAACCTGTCCTCAACAAAGGTATATAAATATTTTATCAAAATACAACAAAACATAACAATCTACCGCGACATTCAATTATTATCTCATTTGTTCTCATCTAAGCCGAGGCTGAACCCAAGGCTCCCTGCTCATTCACATCTATCCATTCATTTCATAACAGGCAATTCATCCAAACAAATACATCTAAATTATCATTCACATAGCATTAACACATCATCATTATACGTTACACGCGGCAGGTACATGTGTGCGCGGTTCCATGCTGCTCCTCTGCAGTCCCGACAGCTTTCATCGCTCGCATTCCTCACCTACATATATATAGAAAAACCATCAGTAACGAGTGTTACCGGCCCAGAAAATAACTAATATCAATCTGGCACAGGAGAGCAAACTCTCCTGTTGAATGAAAACCATATACTTCCTCAAGAACTCTCATCAGGGCACATATGGGAGCCGTCGCCCTCGGGTCGACAGCGTCCCCCTTTCTTTCTCATTCTCATACCTTGGCCATTTCTCTATCGCTTCTCGCATCAAATCTCATTCCTTTTCGCCCTCTACACCTTCCATATTACTCCTGGCCTTGAGCACGAAGGCCGAGCACTCTCAGGCAGTAGCCTTTAGTACCCTTTGAAACCACAAGTCTAGACATGCACTGCATTGCAGTACCCGTGAACCTCCACACTTCTCCGGGTTTGAGGAACTCAAAGGTGGAGTTGTCAGGATCCCTCGGGAATGAAACGGCCCGCACACCATTCCAGAGCCCACTATCGACTCACACGTGCCCGCTCGTGTAGCACGGTAGTCGAATTTCCCTCATTCAATCTCTCACTGAAAACGCGAAAACTATACATATATATAGGTCTAGGTTGGGATTTATACAATAGGCCCGAAGGCATCGTGAGCTGGATCTAAAGTTCGAAAACAAACTCGAGGGATCTCATCCTCGAGGGTTATTAATCCGAAAAACTGTTGGCTAAATGGCCCGAGTTAAGTGGGATCCGATAAAACGCCACTTAACTCGTCCTGCACATGATAAATCAAATACACAATAGAGTAACGTAAAAAAATAGAGACGAGTCCTAAACGGACCTGGTAGAAGCTCCAAAGGGGTCCACGCGCCTAGGCGGCGAGCTCCTACACCGTACTTACACAATCAAGCTAAAAACTAATGCCCCCATGATGAATCACACATCCTATAGCATGCACACACAATCAATCACAATCATGCATCAATCAACACACATCAACTTATATCAATTCTATCAAGTCTACTTAGGCTAGTTTGCATTAGATCATGATCATTACCTAGTTACCCTAATTAGTTTCTTAACCTCTATTTTTAACACCACTCAATCAAACAAATTTCATATTTTATCCTTAATCAAATCTAAATTTTTATATATTATTATAACACACAATTCACCAATCCTACCATGCAATTCTAATAATCAATACTTTCAGATAATTAAGTTAAATAATATTATACCTCGCGTCGTCGAAAATCGGCAACGGTTTCCGTTTCGTGGCTTGAAACTCGAATTCACACCTAGCAGCGTCCGAAGTCCGATCAGATTGGACCGGGTGCAATCGGCAAATGATCTGGTGTTCAGCAATTCCGGCGGTTTTCCGGCGAGTGTCAGTAGTTTTCCAGCGGATTTCGGCGGTTTTTCGGCGATGTTTCGGGACGGGCTGTAACGACCCATCCCAAAGTGCAACGTAATGGGCTAAGTCATTTCTTTAAAATGGGTACCCCGGAAGTTAAAGATCTCTAGTCCATTCCCACTTATAAACATGATCTTCTCACAGTAGGTATTAGATGTGGGACTAAGTTGAGGGATCTTACAATTGCCCGTTGCTAGCCCCAGCCCACGTCCTTTAGCCAACGTTTCTAGTCTTGGCCCATTGCTAACCCCAGCCCACGACCTTTTTGGCCCGTGACTGGAAGCCTAGCCAACGTCCCTAGTCTATCCCACCATCTAACACGAAACCAGGTCGGCTCTGATACCATTTGTAACGACCCAGCCCAAAGTGCAACATAATGGGCTAAGTCATTTTTAAAATGGGTACCCCGGAAGTTAAAGATCTATAATCCATTCCCACTTATAAACAGGATCTTCTCCTAGTAGGTATTAGATGTGGGACTAAGTTGAGGGATCTCACAATCCACCCACCTTAGGAAATTTCGTCCCCAAAATGCCTATTCTTGGCCCGTTGCTAGCCCCAGCCCACGTCCTTTCTGGCCCATGACCGGTAGCCTAGCCAACGTTTCTAGTCTTGGCCCGTTGCTAGCCCCAGCCCACGACCTTTTTGGCCCATGACTGACAGCCTAGCCAATGTCCCTAGTCCATCCCACCATCTAACACGAACCAGGTTGGCTCTAATACCATTTGTAATGACCCAGCCCAAAGTGCAACGTAACGGGCCAAGTTATTTCTTTAAAATGGGTACTTCGGAAGTTAAAGATCTATAGTCCATTCCCACTTATAAACAGGATCTTCTCCCAGTAGGTATTAGATGTGAGACTAAGTTGAGGGATCTCACAGTGGCCCGTTGCTAGCCTCAGCCCACGTCCTTTAGCCAACGTTTCTAGTCTTGGCCCGTTGCTAACCCCAGCCCACTGACCTTTTTGGCCCGTGACCGGCAGCCTAGCCAACGTCCCTAGTCTATCCCACCATCTAACACGAAACTAGGTCGGCTCTGATACCATTTGTAACGACCCAGCCCAAAGTGCAACATAATGAGCTAAGTCATTTCTTTAAAATGGGTACCCCGAAAGTTAAAGATCTATGGTCCATTCCAACTTATAAACAAGATCTTCTCCCAGTAGGTATTAGATGTGGGACTAAGTTGAGGGATCTCACAGGGGCAATCAGGTCTATCGGAACCAGCTCGACGAGCTTGGTCCAATGGTGGTGTCAAACAGGGTAGCCGAGGCGGCGATGGCTGTCGGCGACGGCATCGAAAATGGGCAGCGGCGGCGGCGTGCTCCGATCTGGGCTACGGCCGGCCTCAACGGCAGTCGGGATGATGGAGGAAACGTTAGCGACGGCGAGGGGGTGGTTGTCTGGGTTACAGCGGCAGCAGCGCAGCCTGGACGGCGGCGAATTGACGAGGGAGGGCGTCGCAGCTTGTGGGGCGATTCCGGCGTCATGGCGGCGAGACGGTGGCCGGGGTGGGTTGTGGTGGCACGGCGACTGCACGATGGGGCAGGGCAGCGTTGATCGGCGGCTGTACGACGTTGGTAGCGGCGGCGGTGATGCCGGCGACGAGCACAATGGCGGCGACAGCTAGGGTTTTGGAAGGGGTAAGGTGTTGGGAATGGAGAAAATATTCTGTAGTGGCAGTTTCATAATTAAGTATTGACTCGATTCCTACTCGAGTCAAAATAATAACTAGATCTTAATAAATTATAAAAAAATCTAGAAAAATATCAAAAATCCCATAAAATAAAAGAAACACATCAACATCCAAATAATATGTTCTATAACTAATAAACCCCTCAAATATAATCTAACGCGTCCTAACGCGTTATTCGGCCTAAAACTATTTCTATGATAAAACATATAAAAAGAAAAAAATACTACATACTTTTATATATTCTGATAACTCATTTCTCACCATCTTCTGACATTATCATCATATATTTAGGTACACCTGACTCTCATCACTCATAACTCACAGCTGGCCTCGACTCAGCACGTGGTTCATGAACTGACTCAACCCGAACCAACGGTCGAACCGACTGGTTCGGTAACGTAAAAGCCTGACTCGAGTCACGGGTTTTATAGGATGTGTCCTTATACAGGAGGTAAAGTGGTGGCTATCTTTGGAGCAACTAACAGGGCTACTGGCAAACTTGGTTATTTTTTATGATTTAGTTGATCATGCTAAGGTAGCACGAATGTGTGATGCGGAGCTGAATGAAGTGATGGACAAGACTCCTCACATTGTAGCTGATTCTAATAGTGTGATTAGATTTAGAGTAAGGTTGTGTGTACCCAAGGATGAGGCACTCGAGGCGGAATACCTTGGAGGAGGCTCATCGCTCAGAGTTCTCAATACACCCTATAGTCACTAAAATGTATCAGGATTTAAAGCGAACCTACTGGTGGATTGGGATGAAGAGGGATATTGTGGATTTCGTCTCCAAGTGTCAGACTTGTCAACAGATCAAAGCCCAATAGATCTGAGAAGACCCCGAAAAAAAATAAAAAAATAAAAAATATATATATATAATAATAATAATAATAACGTTCGACGCGGTGGGATCGAACGTGGGGAAAAATTTCGTTAGCTGGTTAGGTATGAATTACCCGGTTAATTGAGAAGTAATTTCTAACCGGACGATTCTACTTGAATCAGTCAAGTCGACCACATTATTTATCCATCTAATTATTTAAGTGAATCATACCATGTACCCGTTTAAGAGGTTAAGTGAAATGGTTAAGTGAACCGTATTGATTACCCAATTACCCGATTAAAGGAATTGCGGTGAAAGGGTGTTTCCACAAACCCTAGCCGTCATTTCATTCTTTATAAAAGGAGAAGGGAGGGCGTCTTCTACATCTTTCTCCTCCTTGGACAGATGCTGGCTTTCCTCCTTCGCTCGGGTAATTCCTTTTCCTTTTTTTCTTTTGTTGCATGCATACACATGTTGCATAAATCATAAACATGTTAAACATAAGAATCAAATGAGAAATCAACAAGGGAAGAAGAAAACCAGGAGGACGTCCTGCTGTTTTTGCAGCAGCAACAACACCATCCTCCATCCTTGTGAGTAGGGTTGACGTGCTGGAAGTAGGGAGTGTTCCCAGCGGTGCTGCTGGCCGGACGGAGTCGCCTTGGGTGGCCGAGTCAGACCGGCGGGGAGAGATGTAAATCAGGAAGTGTAGGGAGACCAGGTTGGTGTTGATTGGGTGGTGTTGCTGGTCAGACGTGGATCCGCCATGGAAAGGGCAGACTGGTCGTCACTTGGGGTGGTGCTGGTCGTCACCTTGATGGGGCAGGACATGGTCGCCATGGCTGCTGGTCGGCCACCATGAATGGTGAAATTAAGGTCCCCATGTAGGGTGTAGTCCGAGTTCCATGAGACAGCAGCGGATAAAGGTTGGATCTTTGGTGTTTTCCAATCAGATTAGTGGGGTAGATAGAAGATGGGGTCTGAGATTGGGTGGAAGGAAAAGAAGACGGGCTGGTCGGGTGCTGTTTATGTGGCTGACTAGAATAGTCGCCATGGGTCTGGTCGGGGTTGCTGTTTGGGTGGCCAGGATGGGGTCACCAAGGACTGGTTGAGCGTTGCCATGTGGTGGCCAATTTGGTGACGCCATAGCAGCAAATGGAGGCAGCCATATTACTGGTTGGTCGCCATGCATGGAGAAAATACCGGCTTTCGCTTGTTGATTACAATAAAGCTGGGAACTTTGGGGTCGTTAAATGAATTGTTAAAGTGAGATAGCAACCAGGTCAATATAGGAGATCTCGATGCGGTTGAGTTAGAATATAAGGTAAATACAAAAGACTAAAGTATGGGATATGTTACTAATTAAATTATCAATTAGATAATGGGGATTTGGATGGGGATAATTAGTAATTAATTATCATTAGAATTGCTGAAATTTTAAGAAGAAATAAGGACTAACGTGAACTAATTAAATCATTTAAAATTGATAGTATATTAGTCATGTAGTTTCTTGTACGTTCATGCAAAATAAAATTATACTAATGTATAATTTTATGCCCTTAATCAGATTTGGGTTAACGGATAAAAGTCGGACAAAATCACAAGTCAGGTACGTATAATAGGTAGAACATCGTATTTCCCTTTTGTAGCCTTGGTCGGTTAGAGCCCAGATTTGACCACCATGCACCGAGTGCAACCGGGGTCAAATAATTGACTCAATCCGACACTGGGTAGTGATAGCCGCCCCATATAAAGGCTACGGCAGGGTGTGTGAGGCACTGGCACTACAGTTTTGAGCGGTGATGAGCTTCCCACACAAACAGGGCATAGCAATCACGCTGAGTGCGCTGGTGTAGCGCTTCTCCATAAAAACTGCGGCCGAGGTCCGCAAGGCACTTGGCACTAGAGCTTGGCGGTGAAACTTACCCCACAAATGGTGCATACCAGTCTCCTGAATGTGATGATAGCACTCCCCATAAAAAGGCTACAGCTAGGGTGTGCGAGCTTGCTGGCACTAGAAGTTGGTAGTGATGAGCTTCCCACAACGAGGCATAACAATCACCTTGGTGCAGTGATAGCCTCCCCATAAAAAGGCTGCGGCCGGGGTGAGCAAAGCACTGGCACCGTGAGTGCGGTGATAGCCTCCTCCATAAAAAGCCGCGGTGCGGCCCTGAGAATTGGTGTGCAAGCGCAACGTGGCACTATAGTGCAGGTGATAGCCTCCCCATAAAAAGGCTACGGCCGGGGTGTATGAGGCACTGGCACTAAAATTGGTAGTGAGACTTCCCCACAAACGGGGCATACAGCAATCACCTGAGTGCAGTGATAGCTACCCCACAAAAGGCTACGGCCGGGGTGTGCGAGAATACTGGCACTGGAGACGGTGGTGGTAGCCTCCCCACAAAAGGGCTACGGCCGGAGTGTGCGGATCACAGCGGATACCTCCTCCGCATTGTTTTGGAGTACAGTAGAATCGCTCCACCGCATATTAAAATAAACTTAAGGAAATAGTGGAATGTACTTGTTTTGTTTATCTATTATACTACTTAGTGTTGTAATCACTAACGCGGAATTGCCTCCGCAGGTGTGCAGATACGAGATTAGGTGATTGACAACCAGAGCATGGAGCAAAATAAATATGAGGACTCCTTTTTTTTACTATTTGAGAAATAAGTGTGGCTACTGGGAAACGGTCCAAGACTGTGGGATCTTTATATATGTTTTTGTTTAAAAAAATGTTAGACATATTTGCTTAAATTTTGAGTAACACCTTGCCAGCTAGGCCCACAATGTTGTGACAAATGGCGGGTCGTTACAGATGTGGTATCAAAGCCAAGTTTCCTAAAGCTCCATCTTATGACTCACGTACCTTGTTGAAGAGTCTAATATTTATCTTTCTCCAATGGGGTATGTCATTAGGGAATTAGTGGACTCACTAACAATCCAAAGTAATCATTGGAAAAAAATATGTTACATATCAGAAAAAATTTTAGATGGCACGCAGCCGAAGGAAGTCGAGCCAAGCTGCGCAGTCCGGACACACGCACGTAAGGAGAGTGTGTTAGGCCCAAATTTTGACTTCCACACAGGGACTAGTGCAGGCTTTAGATAATACAAGTTCTGTAACGACCCGACCATTTTTAACAATATTGTAGGCCTTGTTTGCCTGGTGTTACCAAAATAATAATACTAAATGCCGAGAAATAAGTTATAAAATAATAGTTCCCACAGTCTTAGACCATTTGTAAAGACCTGCAGAAAAAATATATATATATATATATATATATATATATATATATATATACATATATATATACCATTTAAGAGGTTGAGTGAAATGGCTATGAACCGTGTTAATTACCCAATTACGCGGCTAAAGGAATTATGGTGAAAGGGGTGCTTCCACAAACCCTAGCCGTCTTTTATTCTTTATAAAAGGAGAAGGGGTCAAGTTGAACCTAGGAAATACCAATGGATGATGGGTGAGATTTAATGGAAGGGGTTGTTGAACCTAGGAAATGCCAATGGATGATGGGGCATGTAGAATGCTTAATAGAGGGAATGGTTGAAGTGTATATATATGCAGGAAGAGGGAGTATTTCATCCCTCATCTCCGTCCCAGGCGACCTCCCCATTACTGTATTAGGTTCACGGGTCATAGTCGACGTAATCACAAATCAGGTACGTAAAATAGATAGAACATCATACTTTCCTTGTTGGTAACCTAGGTCGCCCTCAGCCCAGATTCGACCACCATGCACCGAGTGCT
>JAURVB010004945.1:0-10283 GCA_033002965.1 Piper betle
TATAAGCTTAACATGTAGCGAATGACCTAGAAATAATTTGGGGCTAATCCAAATTGGACCCACCCATATATACCATTACTATGTGGTCTTGTATATAGGCGAAAAAACCTTATTGCAAGTCCTTTTTTGATGCCCATAAAGCCCAACAATGAACTCTATTAATTTTGAGTCAAGCCCAAGTGAGCCCTAATTTGTGGGGCACCAAAATTTAAAAAAAATTTCATAAATAAAATGGTTGGATTTAGAGTATTTATGATCAAAATAATATATTAGTCAAATATACAGACAATTAAATTCCCACTGTCATTTGTTCTCAACTCCTCATATCTACTATACAAATCAACCCCCTTCTTGAGTTGTTTGGTTAGTTATAGATCATTCATTGTGATGTGAAAATTATAATACAAGTGCACGTGTCGAATCAAGTAATAAAATGATAAGAAAGTATCGTCCTACGAAAAATTATTACTAGAAATTTTCAATGACCAAAATTAATTTAATTAATTATACTTAATTGGAAGAAAAATTCAAAGAGTGATTTAATTATAAACTAAAACTAAACTAATCTAAAATGCAATATTTAAATCAAATACTAACCTCAAGACGACAAACCTAGGATTTTCAATATCACCTAGTGTTTTATATGATTAAAGTTATAACTTTTACCTATGAATTGTATATTTGGATTATTAACCACGGGAATTAATTATTTATGACATCTCTTAGATTCACCGTAAACTTATCACTCGCACCCAACTTCTATCTATATGAAATTATGTATGCAAAATGATACTTTAAATTTTACCATTAATAGTTACCCAAGACATATGAGTATATCTCTATTTCATATGTGAATCACCTAAAATAGATGAACAAAAGTTATTTTATTCATTGACAAATTTAATCTTTCTATATCTAGACAAGATCAAATCTCTAGATCAAAAATCTCTAGATCAATTAATAGGTGATCTGGATAATGATATCATTAATGCATAGAATAAAATAGATAATCCAACATCATAATCACATAGATAAAAATTAATAACTTTTATTAATCCATGCACTAGTTGTTATTGAAAATCCTAGAAAAAATTACTCCATAAAGTTTTCGATTAAACACAAGAAATTCATTTGTGATACTGAAAGACATTGTTTAATTACAAAGAAAAGTAAATTAAAATAAAGAAATATTCTTTTGGAAAAAGCGTCTTCTTCTTCTAATCCAAATTCTTCGTCTTTCTTATTTTACCTTTCGTAGCCGTCTAATGTTGTTCTCTTCTTTCACAAAAGGACATCCCCTTATATAGAACTTCTCCATATTTATCCACAACTCTAAAGATAATTAAGAATATCTTACAAAGATCATATTTATCCCTAACGTCCAAAGATATCCTTATCTCCAAAAATTTTTAATGAAGATCACACTTATCTCTAAGATCTCACTTATCCTTAAAGTAGTTGCTACAAACTCCCATTAGTTGGGTAAAGATCGTCTTCTAACTTTTATACCTTATTAGAACAACATTAATTAATACTTTTTACAACAAAATTACAATAATTTCTCGCATCATTAATAATATCTAAAAAACTTCTAAACTAATAAAATTGATATATAAACAACTCGAAACATGACAAAAACTCAATATAAAATATAAATAATCATAACTCTTTTCCAAAGTTGTCGAACTTGTCTTTCACAAAGCAAGGGCAGAGGTTTGCATATCTATAGTTGGATCAACAACATTGTTTTTCTAAAGCTGATTACCAATGTTTAATTAGTTTTGCATACTATGAAAAATCTGCTCATCAAGTTTATCTTCGAACTCCAAAACCATGTTATGACGCAACATTCAATTTGCTTATTTGTATTTGGTGTTCTCTTGTACTTAACACACATTTATATAGAGTCAGATACGAGAGATCATGTACAATATGTATATGGAAGTATATATATAGAGAGATTGAACATCTTGCATGTAATTAGCAACTGTGCGCAAGACATTTTGAATAATGCCACAAATTATTAGGGATATGTGGTGGTTGCCCTCTCAGGCCTTCCAATGGAGAGTTCAGTTTCCACCTCGGAATGTTGGCTGCTATGTTCATATGGAATAATCTCACTCTGAATGCTAGGAGGTCTTTGTTGTAGAACAATACTCTGCAAATAAACATGGCCAAATAACATTTAAGTGCAAATGAGATGATGCCAATAAAATGCTTGTTACAAGAAAGTACAGGCTTCGTCGAAGAAGACATCTTTGACGACGCTCGTAGCGACAAACTTGAAGAAGCTTCGGTAACAAATTTTTCGTTACCAAGTCCTACTTTCTTGTAGTGTTATATACAAAAATAAGAAATGACCCCCCTTAGCGGCATTCCGAATGAAACTTGATAGCTAATCAATTAAACGAATATATATATATATATATATATATATATATATATATATATATACATATATATATATATATATAGTTCATTAGTTCTTAATTAAAAATAAGTTCAACTAGCTATACTGATCTCTATAAGTAAAGAAAAGTCGCCCACCTTGTTCCGTAAAACAGCATTTTTCTTGTGCAAGGACTGAATCCTGCATTTTAGAAGCACAACCAAGAAAAACAAGTAAAAACAAGTCATGATTATATATAAGGATTATAAAATTTATCGGTTGTTTTGCCTAAAGTGTCGTCAAAAGCTTTACCTTCTCCTTTAGTTGTCGGATCTGCTCTGTGTAGATATGAGACTGATTTGGATAGAAAATATGAAGGTTGTTAAGTTATATTAATAAGTTTTATGATGTTGGATAAATATTAATTACAAATGACATATATATATATATATATAGAATGTCAACAAACTAACCTTTCTGTCCCTTATATTGCTTAGACTTCGTTCCAATTGCCTCTCTAGTTGCTGTAATTCTTCCATTGAACATGACTCCAGAGTTTCTCCTAAGAGCTTCCTGTGATTTGAAGCTTGTAAGTGCTAACATTGCATCATGAACAGGTTTTATAAATATATACTCAGTTACTATCGATCTCTATGTAATGAAACAAATGGGATTTTTCACCTTTTGGAAGCTTCAATGAAGTCCATCTTCTTTCTATCTGTGCAGCTTCATGTTTCCATTGCTGCAGTTAACGTAGAAAGGTTTTCCATGTTGAGTTTATTTCCTTTGTATATATCTATGATATATTGAGCCCAATGTATTGAAAGGTTTTCCAGGGCAGAAGACTCTTATAATTAAGCAATAGGAATTCTTCCCAAAAACTAGTTACAATTTATGGATCTCAATTCTGATCACGACTGTATATAACAATCTGGACATTATAACATATACATATGATCAGCAAGTACTTGAAAGCAAAAGGTATATACTAAATGGTGAAGGTAGGACCTGCAAGCTTTGTTCAATAGATTTGGTGCTGTTGCTCACAAGAACATCCGGTGCATGTTTCTGATATCGCTCAATTGTCTTTTGCATGCTTGTGTATAAATTAACGAAAAGAACAAACAAAGTCAAACACAAGTGAAGTTCTAACATGGCATGCATAATGCTTGAACTTCAAATAACGGTGAGAAGCTGATGGTAATATGGACTATACTGTTCTATATTGATCCGTTGTCCTTAACACTTTTTTGGTATCAAGCAGAAGAAGAAGAAGAACAATCTACTATTTTTTAACAATCTTGACAAGAAAACATACTAGTTTTTAGTGTTAAAGTAATATTAGCAACATGAAAAAATTGGAGCTTACATTACAAGAAAATAAGGCCTTAGTGACGGAAACTTAATTGGTTTTTTCTAATATTCAGCTTCTTGTTCATTCACAGATCAGAAAAGCAATTTAATAAAAAGAATATCACAGAACTTGGAATTTTTCTACTAATTGTCATTGGCATGCAAGTTCATAAGAGCGTTGCCTAATGTTTGCCAAATGCAAACATATATGCGAATGAGTTTGTCAGTTTGGACAATCTACTTCTCATTTCTTGTCACATCACAGAAAACAAGAGCATAGACATCATAATCAAGCTTGTGCTTCAATAAGGATGATTCATGGACAAAACAATAGTGTTGCATGTAGAAAAATGACGGTTGGTTAAAATTAGAATAAGTAGCAATATAATTCTTCGCCTGTTAAATATTAATGTACTTGTGAGTTTTAAGGTTTTGGTAAAGATGCAGTTTTGTCACACATACTCCTCGTAAATGAGTATATCATGAAAATGAACATGAATTTGATCAACAAAACAGACTTCAAATGTATATGAAGCAAATAAATACACACGTTCTTTGACAAAATTTAAAAGTAATTTAAAAGTCTGTTGCTTCTGGGCCACATTTTGTCTTTTTTTCAAAGCACTTATTTTGTTATGTTAGCAGATCAAAGAGGCTATCAACTACTTTTAAGATTAATTACTTTGTGCAACCATTCACTATTTTCGTATGAGAAAAATACTCTCTGCATCACTAAAATTTTCACCACTTTTCCCATGTTTGATTGGTTGAATGAAATTTCCAAGTAAGCACAATCTCAATCGCTTATTGAATAAGTCAATTGGTGCTTTGGTGGTGACAAAAGTGATGAAAATCAATGGTGCATAACATCATCATTTTCCTCTCTCAAATGTGATCTAACCCAAGTTAAACAATACTGTTAGAGCTGAACACGGTTTGGTTAACCGACCAAACCAAACCCATTTACGAAATTCAGTTTGATGCTAGTTCGGTTTGGTTGTAGTTCACTTGAAACCGAAAGCCAACCAAACATGATTCTGTCGTTTTCATACGAAAGTGATAAAACCAAATAAACTAATAAATAGAAAGAATCCTATTTGCCTAACTTCCTCCACTTATTTTCATCATTTTAATTATATCTTTATGTACCTCAAGCCATCATGACATATAATAAAGGTTCATATATAAAATCGCTATTTTGATTCAATCTATTTAAAATACTTTGTCCAAGTACATTTAAGAGATGAAAACATAATATATTATCTATTATGTATCTATATATTATATAATATCCCAAGTTAGATCATTATTCATGTAACTTTTCGTGATAAGTTTGTAATTAGCTCCCAAATACATTATAATTCTTTATTTCATAAAATAAGATTTAAGAATAATTAGAATAAAGATTAAATAATGAACATGTAATGATGAAAAACACAATTTATCATTTTAGTTAGTTCAATTTAGTTGGGTTAGTTATCAATTATAATTTGATTTTTTTGGTTAACCAAACTACCTCACTTTAATTAATCGGATGAGTGGTTCGGCCAAACCAACCAAATGATTAGACCTATTACTCTTAGTTATATAGTTGTATAACCTCAAGTGTCGTTTTGAATCAATTTAGTTTGCAATTTTGTAACGTTCAAACAAAAAAACGAAAAAGAAAAAGGATCTGTGATGGAGGCTGCCCAAAAAGATGCAAAATTTCACCATTTTATCTATTAATGGAAGATGATGAAAGAGAGGATAAGAATTTTACAATTTTAGATCAAGTGAAAGAGAAGAAAAAAATACATAAAATTAAAAAAAACAACAAAAGAATAAATATTTAAAAAAACAGCTTATTAGTTAGTTCGGATAAGAGAACTGGATTAGTTTGTTTGGGTCAGCTACCGATTCTAGTCGATTATTGTTCAAGTGTCCACATTGTTTAGTTTGGTTTTTAGTTCGGTTTGGTTTTTAACCAAAGTGACCGTTTGCACAACCCTAAATATTGTCATGCATACCCTAAAATTGATCAATTACTACATAAATCATCATTTATAGCGACTAGGATATTGCAGTAGTGATCCACATTATTTTGTGAGAAAGTTCCCACAAAACCCTAATGCAATAAAATTTATTATCGGGCAACTAGGGTTGCTTATAAACTCCTATGATCGATGATCAACGTTGCTGTAGACTATAGTTTTAAATACCGTACAGGTGACTATAATGGATTTTTAGGCAGTACGGGTATATTTGGTTCAACTAGGTCTTACCGAGTTTGTAAAACCCACAACCTGAGTGAGAGTTTTATAGTTGGAACAAGTCAGTTCAACCGTTATTTTCAGTCAAATCAGCTTTTAGAACACGCGTGCTAAGCCAAGGCCGGCTGTGCATTATGAGCCATGAAGGGCATGTGTAAAAACCCAAGTATATTATGATAATGTCAATAACGCAGTAGCAGAATGAGTTATCAGAGTATATGAGAGTACGCCCAGTTTTTATTTTTTATTTTTAGTAAACCGTAGAATTGAAATTAAGTCGTTTACCATGTTAGGAAGCATTAGTTATTATTTTTGGGTAGGTTAGTAGGTTTAGAACATGTCATTCGAGTTAGGGCACCATTATTTTATTTCATGGTATTTTATTATATTTTATTTTATATTTTTTATAATTTATTTATTATTATTGACTTGAGTTGAGAGCGAGTCAAATTTTTCTTACAAAATTACCCCCGTGCGTTACAGTTCTTCCTGACTCTTCTCTTCTCCTCCCGTTTTCTCCCCAAGCCACCGACCACAACCCTTGCCCCCTCTTCCAACGACCCTTGTCGCCGAAGACACCAAAGCCGCCCAGCCCCCTTCTCCTTCTTTCTTCTCTTCTCCTACCGCTGTTCCGCTGCCACCCCTGCTCGATTGCGCGTTCCACCCTAGTTGAACCCGTCTCCTTACTGATTTCCAACCACGGTCATCACCCTCGGCATCGTCGGTAGCACCAGTCGCCGCCGCTATCGTCACCAATTCAAGTCCAAATCACTATGAGATGTTCATCGTTTCTCAAATTTTAGATTTTTAATTTATTTTGATCATTATACATGTCAATCATATTTTTTAGGAATTGTTCATGATTTTGTTAATGTATTATTTTTGTAATTTCAGGATAATTATTCGTGATTAATAAATTTCTTATGAAATTTAACGATTGATAGGGATTATGATAAATCAAGTTGTTCGATTTGGAAATTAAATATGTTATAGATGATGTTGAAATTATGAAGTTATGTATTAGGGTTATAATTGTGTAGGTTAACTAATTATTGATTTGATCAGAAAGTTAATTCAGAATGAGAATGGTATAATTGAAGATGAATCAAATGTCAAGGTCAGGATGATGTGTTGTTGATCAAAAATTGATGCACGATGATAAAATATAATGAAAATGAATGTAAACAATTTGTATACATTAGTAATTAGTGATGAACTCGATTACATATTTTGCATATGAATTGCTGCTAACAGGTACTTTTGATAATTAGAGAATCAATTGAGATTTGAACAGTAAATTAGAAGTCCTAATGTAACACTCTCAGAGGAATGGGTGTTACTATACGAAGTTAGTTAACATTGTTTGATTGTTCATGAAATGGTCATGATGGATCAAAAAGAAGTTGGATGTGAGCATGGATTGAGAATTCACGAATCAGTTAGTAGGTATTCAAGAATTATTAGGTTATGTAGTAACAATAGTTATTTCATAATTCCACATGTTTTGTTGTGCCTTCTATTTAGGTTGTTTGTGATTATGTACGTATTTATTCATAGCATTCGTGCATTATATAGCTAGTCTGGACGTTAGTATTTAGTTTAATTGCGTAGGTGGAGAGTAGGAGCCTGCCACCTAGGCGGGTGGCCTCGCTTGGAACTCCCACCAGGTCCATTTAGAACTCATTTCCTATTTTTTTTGCTTTACTCAATTGTGGTTTGCTTTATTGTTGCAGGACATGTTAAGTGGCTTTATTAGAACCCACTTAACACGGGTCATTTAGACGACTGTTTTTAATAATGGTCGAGCAGAAGATCCTTTAAGTCTAATTTCAAAAACAAAATCCATTACAAGTTGCCTTCGGGCCTAGAATATTAAATCCTTTCTCAGGCCTATATGTTTTCAGTGAAACGAGAGATGAGAAAACCGACTCACATATACTATAAGCCGGTGCACATGCCAAGAACAACTTCGCGTTTTGAGTTTATTACACCCTGAGAAATGTGGGGATTTATAAGTACTGTTTAGTACAGCGCACGTCCAAATATATGGTTAAAAGGGTACTGAAGGCGACTGCCTAAGAATACTCAACCTTCGTACTCAGTGCCAAGAGATATATGGAGGAAAGTAGAGGGGTTATGATATATTGGTAGTCCCAAGGGGGAAAAAAATGATAAAATGTCAAGAGAGGCATCAGTAGACCAGTCTGTTTAGGATGTTGTTGGATCTGCGGCCCTATGGCTCCCCAATAGATGCCCTCACGAAAGTTGAGTAGAAGATATATATGATTTTCTGGAAAATGAGAATCAGCTCTTATTTGTTAGTTTGTTATTGTTATTTCTAGACCAGTAACACTCAGTTATTGACGTATTTTTATATATATGTAGGTAAGGAGCATGAGTTGATATGTCAGCCTGGACGGAGAAGCAGTGATTACTATGTGCACACATAAACTTGATACGATATGTGTTTGATCTAATATACTTGTTTATGATGTTTTATGATGTGACATGTTGTATGGTATTGAAATGACTTTCTTGAGAATGTTGTGACTATTGTGATAGATGAGATCAACAAAATAGGTCAATACCCTATATATGAATATGATAAATGACTAACAAATCTGATAAAGCAAAGGGATCTAGACCCTAATATATGACTTTGTTGTTATTACAGTGCACACTAAGATATGACATGAAATGAAAAATTTTGTATAGTGGTATGAGATATATTTATATATTGTTGTTTTGGCAGGTTGGCCCCTTATTACATTTTTAGGAAAAACTCTATCCATTTGGTTTTAAAAATTTTATTGATTTTAGCATGATTGTTTTTTAGTATTAATTGTTTACCATGTGCATTCACGCAGTATCATATTAGGATTCCTTACATCTCATGCATACATCACGAGATTTATCTTTCATCTTAAGATGCCGAGTAAATCCATTCAGGTAAGGTTTGGGTTAGTAGACTTAATTGAGCGACCAATAACATTCCAACTCGGTTTGCGAGTGAGTCGGATTTAGAGTGTTACAGAGTTGAACCATATTCTAAAAAATAAATAAATATTACATCTAACTATGAAAAATATATTTTGTCATCAATATTTTATTCAATATTGATTAAAATACCGAAATTTTAAAACAAAAACTAGATTTTGTGAAAATTTCATAATAAAAAACTGGTTACCGATTAAAATGGTACAAAAGATTAAACCATGCCAAATTTAAAGAAGGTCCTCAGTATACCAGGTATAATCAGGTGGTATGATATGGCATTTAAAACTATGGTTGTAGTTTCCTTTTCAAAAGTAAAATCATAGTCGTTGGCATATAATTAAAACTTATTTTAAAAACTCACAATGACCTAATACGAATTGGATCCCAAATTGATTGATTGGTGTTATCCACTAAGCAAGCCTAATTTGACATTGACTCTAATTAAGATAATGTCACCGATCAAGCTTCCTATCTAAATGCAGAAGTGCGTGGAGGACTCTTGAATCTTAAAGGTTTAAGAGATGTCTTTAATAAGAAAAATGTAGAAGGGAATAGGGTCTAATAATGTAGAAAAGTGTAGAAGCGTTTAAGGTCTATATACAGCTCACAGGTTCTCATCTTGAGTTGAGCCTCACGAGTTGAGACTTTCTAGTGGAGATTCACGAGTAGGTTCCATGGTACTCCAAATATAAGTTATCAAGTTCAATCTTACGTAAACAAGTCATGTTATATAAATTGTTTTCATAAAAGTTATCTATTTTATTGTTACCTATCATATATTTAACCCCAACAAGTGGTATCGTGACCCCAACGAGTGGTATCATAGATCTTTGGGCACTTCTCATGTTAAGTTGATACTTACAAGTTGAGACTCCTTTGTGGAGATTCACTAGTAGGCTCTCTTCGAATAAGATTCCATTTTCAACTAACTCTTTGTGTTAACTTAGAATAAATTATCCTTACATAAGTTATCTATTTTGTTATTCTCTACCACCCTTTTAACCCTGCTAACCAAGTGGTATCATGACCCTAGCCTGTGTCAGCTTCTCTGCAGGGTTATGCACTCTTCAAATAAGAATTCATTTTCAACTAACTCTTTGTGTTAACTTCGACAATTATCAATAAAAAAAATAGTGGTGCAAAATAAATGGCATTAATAGCTCTTGTTGAAACAATTAATCCCTCTTAGTTGCCACAAACTTCCCACAAATTTCAAACTACTACACTGAATTTCCATCCAACTATGTAGCTTTTTGGATCATATGTCTAGCTATATATTTTGTTAGTTTTTA
>JAURVB010004948.1:0-25586 GCA_033002965.1 Piper betle
CAAAAATACAAAGCAAACACTAAAACACTTTACTCCCCCTAGGCATAGGATTCCCTTTACACTTAGCATTTCTCCCCCTTTTTGTCATCTCAAAAAGAAATAAATCACTCTGAGAAGAGGCATGTGGAGAACCAAACTCATATTTTGACATGTCAATGTTGAATTGTGAAAACAAGTCCCTAATCATCAACTCTTGGTTCCTCATAAGCCGATCTTGGTTGGAGTGGACTTGTTGGATGCTCAAATGCATTTCTAACAATTGTTGAGAAATTGTGTACAGTAACACCTCCAATGCCGGTTTGGGTTCCCCTTGCTCCCTCTTCATGTGATGGTGAAAGTTCCATGTCATATAGATAGAAAAGAGGATCTTCTTCTTGTTGTAACGGTGGAGCATTGGATGTTGAACCGGGAGGAGGAGCTTGATCATCCATCTTTCTCTTCTTAAAATCCACATAAGTATAAATGCCACCATTACCTCTAAGAGCATTCCTACAAATAAAAGTGTTAATATTAATTGGTTTCACTAAGGCGTTGTAGAGTTCAAAGAATTTGATCTTCACCAAAGATCTTTGCAACAAAGTCGTGATCATTCTGACATATGGAAGATTTTCCCTCTTTTGATTTCTACATCTAAACACATGATTTAAGAAGGTAAAGGAAGGTTAATCTTCCTTCTCTGAGAATACCATAAAGAGTATACACAGTAAAGTATGACAACTCCATAGTGTATCATGTTTGTGGCAAAATATTGGATAACATGATTTGCCACATAACACAAGCCATTGGAGTAAGGTTGTTGGCATGCATTGGATTCTTGTAGGAGACACTCGGTTGACAAACCACACCTTCCAAGTCTTCTCTAAGCATAAGTGCAAAGAATTATTCACTTCGAATGTTGTCAAAATATTTATCACCATCCTCTCGTGACATGTAAAAACTCGACAATTTAAGAGGATTTTAGCACGAACTTAGAAGTCCCTACTTTGGTCCGGTTTATGTTGTAGTAGACTTCCCTCAAAGCATATGGGCTCACGACTTTAGGATGAGTGGACATGGTAGATATCCACCATTGGACTTCGAACATTGCCATAATGTTGGGATAAGCTCGATCAAGTTCTTCAAAGTCAACTATCACTTCACAAAATAGTTGCTTCTTGTCCAAATCTTCTTTTTCCATATGTTTCTTCGTGAGGAGATCCCCACCAGCTTGAGAAGAGGATGCTAGTCGGGCCTTGGTTTGGGGGGATGAGGATGCCATCTAATAAAACAAACACAAATGCAAACATAGTGACAACTAAAAAATTAAGCTCATTGAACCAAGTTACCCATGTTCAAAATCATAGCTACAAGAAGCTTAAAGGCTATAGAATAAATGACTAGGAGTATAAGCAGCTTCTGCATACATAATATATGTAATGAAACCATTAGAGAACATATGCTTCATCTTTAAGGGCAAGCGAAAATTACATATACCCATTATATTTTCACACAAAAGAAGACTGTTAGAAAAAAATGCACATCAATGAATAATAAAATATGTTTGGCACAATATAAATTATTCTACCAAGAATGTGCAAACAAAGAATAGGAATCATATAACCTATGCACAAAAATATATACAAAATAGTATACAATAGAGGAGATGAAAGATTAGTGTTCAATAACTACAATAGAAGTGAAAAGCATGCATACCAAGGACGATTGGAGGAGGATTCAGAGAAAATATAAAACAACAATCGGAGGCTTGAGGAACGATCGGAGCTGATCGGTTAAAAGCAAAAGGGAAGCGCATCATTCGGTTTCCGAAGGCATTCCGATCAACATTTTGATTGAAGAAAAGGACTTATTGCCTAGTTCTGAACGTTTGTTTAGAACCCGAATAAAGCTCCGATAGTCATGGGATTAGCTTCCGATTCTGAAGATGGCTCCAAAAATTTGAAAAAAAACTTTTTCTGAACTCTATGCTCACAAACCGAACATGATCCGAACGAAGTTTGGACCTTGTTTAGAAACTGAAGTAGGTTCCAAACTTCATAGAAAAGGTTTGAAAACTAATGTGTGTTTCCAAAGGCCTTGATCAGACAGTGAACACATTTCGATCGAAGTGTTTAGAAGGGTGCAAAATGATCGAAGACACAAAACCGATTGTTGTTCCAATTGATTTGATTTAACTCAAATCCGATTAAAAACATGATTGTTGGTCACTTGATTAATATAAAACACCATTAATTGATGTTTGTAATGAAAATGACCATTTTTCTGTACAGAGCATAGAAAGAAAATGATAACACAAGTCAATTAAAAACTCATAAAATAAGTTATAATGTTAAAACTTGAAACATGATTAAATCAAATAAAACGGTTTGGGAGAAATCCCAATTCATTTCTAAGAGCTACAAAATGCTCTTCCCCCAAAGGTTTTGTAAAAATATCACTTAGTTGGAGATTAGTTGAAATGTATTGTATGTCAACATCACCATTTTGGACTTGCTTTCAAACAAAATGATATTGAACATCAATGTGTTTGGTTCAAGAGTCTAAAACTGGATTTTTTGAAATTCTTATTACACTAGTACTATCACAATATAAAGAAGTTTTAGAAAGAGTTAATTCATAGTCTTCTAGTGTGTGTTGCTTCCAAAGAAATTGTGAACATCTCATGCCAATGAAAATATACTCGGCTTCGGTGGTTTAACAAGCTATTAAATTTTGTTTCTTTCATTGCCAAGACACCAAACAATTTCCTAAGGAAGCAAGCACCACTTGTGCTTTTTCTATCACATTTAGATCCAAGTTTAGGTGCTTGTTTGAGGCCGTAGAGAGCTTTCCTTAACTTAATCACATGGTCATGATTTTGAAGATCTTAAAAACTAGGTGGTTGCTTAACATAGATTTCTTCCTCTATATCTCCATTTAAGAATGCACTTTTAACATCCGTTTGCTGTAGAATAAAGTCATTTTAACATGCATATGCCAATAAAATTCGTATGGAGTCAATTCTAGCAGCCAGACAAATGTTTCATCATAATCAATTCCTTCTTCTTAAGTATACACTTGTGCCACATGTCTTGCTTTATTTTTGTTTTTGATGTCATTCTCATCTAGCTTATTCTTAAAGATCCATATTGTCCCAATAATAGGATGGTCTTTTCGAGAGGTACAAGTGTCCACACTCTATTCCTTTCAAATTGGTGTAGCTTTGCTTGCATAGCAATCATCCATGTTTTTTCTTTCTCGGCTTCTTTAAAGTTCTTTGGTTCAATCTGAGATAAGAAAGCAGAATGTAAGTTTTCATTAAGTGTCATAGATCGAGTCACAACACCTTGAGAGCGAGTATGAATCGCTAAATCTTTTGGAAATGTTAATTTGTTCTGAATTTCAACAGTTGAAGTAGAAGGAACATTAATTTTGAGTTCATTAAGATCATCATCATACTCAACATCAATTTTCATAGAGTTATTTTCATCAAAGACAACATTTGTAACAATGTTATAAACTCTATCTATGGAGCTATCATATGAATAACCTAAAAAGATACCCTCATTTGATTTAGAATCAAATTTATAGAGTTGATCCTTAGTGTTTAAAATAAAACACTTTGATCCATAAATTTTAAAATGAAAAATGGAAGTGATTTCACCATAAGAGCTGATTGGAAGTTTCACCAAGAAGAGGTCTTACCAAATTTCTATTGTATATATAACATGTCGTGATTACCGTTTCAATCCAAAACTTGTAAGGTAAGTTGCTGTCCTTGAGTAAAGTTCTTGTCATCTCTATTAGAGATCAGTTTCTTCTTTCCACAACTCCATTTTGTTGGGGTGTCCTTGGAGCTGAAAATTGATTTTTAATCTCGGTTTTTTCACAAAAACTCACAAAGACTTCATTAACAAAGTCACCACGTCTATCACGTTGAATGGAATTAATGTAGGCTTTTTCCTTTTAAATTCTCTTGGATAGTTTCTTAAATGCATCAAATGTTACATGTCCCCAGGTTTAGGTTAGGGTTTTACCCGCTTGTGCCCTGCCCTGTTGGGGTCAGTCTCGAGTCAGTTCAACTTTTAATCCATGAGTACGGGGCCTAGATGGCCATAGGAGCATGTCGTGGAGGCTTAGTATGCTTGGAAGCTTTCCCATGTCCGCGTCCAGCTACTTGGCGCCAGGAGCTTGACTCGGCCCAATTGACTCGACATCGCATTTTCGCAAGTTTTAGCCCGATTTCGACTATTTTTAGTAATTCGAGATTCCCTATGTTAGTTTAGATGCATGCTCATATTATTTGACATATTTTGATGTTGTGAATATTTTTTGTTATTTATTTATTTATTCATTATTATTTACTTTCTAGTTATTTATATATTTGTTGATTATGATGAATGTTTGTATAATTATTTATTATTATTGATGATGTATTTATTCGTTGATATTATTTTTTCCATATTTATATTACTTAATTTAATTAATTGATTAATTATTCTTTATTTTCCCGCTCAAGTTAATAATTATTCGTGTTTAGTTATATATTCGTATATTTGATATTTTTATTCATTTATTCATGATTAATTGTTCTTAATTAGTTATTCATTTATTTACTTAATTAATTATCCATTAAATTATTTGTTTATTTAATTATGAATTTATTTATTTATTTACTTACTTGCTTGTGTATGTGCTTGATATTTACTCGCGTTTAGTCGTATATTTAATTAGTGTTATTTATATTATTATTGTTATTTATTATTTATTATTTTTCTTGATGTTACTTATCTACTATTATTTTTAGTATTGTTATTTATTTATTTGACTTATTTTATTTATTCATTTGTTGATTGTTTGCACATGTCTTGTTTTGCATGCCAGATGTTGTTCATTTATTTCCTTTGGATTGCCTATTGATTAAGTTAATGTTATTGTGGATTTGAGCACACACCTGCAACCATGCATCATTTAGAGTTGTCACTCTTTTGCTTAGCAGTGGGTTCCAGTATAAGTTCCCAAGTTTGAGCTCACTGTAGATATGCCGATGCGCTTAAAACTTAGATTGCAGGCCCATTAGGATTCTTTTCAAATTTACCTCTTTAGTATATTATGGATTTGATTTCCAGATCACATAACATATTAAATGGTTATTTTACTGGACCATACTTAACACAGGACATCTAGACGCATTTTACTCTTGTGGCTAATAACCCTCGAGTATGAGATCCCTTATATTTTTTCAACTTAGCTCTACCTCATGTTGCTTTTGGGTCTATTTATATGATTTCTTTACCAACCCTATAAAAAGACATTCCTATAGGACATATTTTCTTTTAAAAGGATGGTCTTTTTAGAAGAGGTATTCTTATGAGAAGTGCCTTCTTACAAGATGTTGCATTCTTTGAGTTGTGATTTTTGAAATTAAAGGATTCTATCTATAGGGTTGCACATTTTTCTATCTAAGAATTTCTTTATAAATTTTAATCTTTTTACTAAAAAATTTCCTATAAATCTTAATTTTTTTTAAAAATTCTTCTTATTGAAGTTTTAAAAAAACTATTCTTTTATTTTGTGTATTTTTGTGATTAAATTATTTTGATTTCATCATGTGATAATATTTTTCATTTTATTAACATCATTTTCATACTATTTTAAAAACTCAATGACCGTCCATTAAAAAATATTTTATGAGGATTGTCGTCTAGTTTTTTTGTTTTTTTTGTATTTTTATTGATTATTGTACCATACGCATTCTTCGAGTATTTTGGCTAGCCAATATGATGTGTGATAAAGTAAAATTTTAAATATGTATTACCTAACTAAAAATTTTAAACATCTTCATGATTTATAATTTCTATGTGAACTGGTAGCAAGATTGCAGTAACATCGGTTGGCTTATTTTAATGTAGGAATTTTTCTCCCCATTTTTGTTTTTTTATGCGCTCTTGCACCCAACAGCTGTGTACCCCTATGTATTCTGAGTCTGGATTAGAGGCACTTACGTTCCTGCTAATTACCAGGCTCGTATGCCCCTTTTTCACCACACGGTGTGAAAAGCTTTTTTTCTAACCTTAATTCAGTTAATGTACTATGTTGAATTTTTTAACTGATTAATTGCCAAGTGGTGGAAAAGGGGCATACAAGCCTGGTAATTTGCCTCTGATCCGAACTCATGTATTCTATTCATAAACTTTGATTATCATGAAAGAATCTAAGAAAAGTAAGTAATCAAACTTGACGCGGAAATAAACGTATTGTCATTTTTAGAATGCGTGAAACACATTTTTGATGCATATATGCTCTAAAAGACTTTTTATATTATGATAATATATTCCATTAATTAGTAGCTAGAAAAAAACTTTTTGACGAAGCAATGTGATTCAAGGGCTCGCTTGCCTGCATGATTATTCAACTAACAAGCTCAAAAGTCAGACATTTGAATTCCCTATCGTTATTTGGCAAACTATTTATTTACTCATTTTCAAATTTCACTTGTCCCTTTCATATCCCTTCCACAAGGGGTTTCAATACTTTTTATGTCCAGTTGAACAAAACATAGTAATTAGTGGCCCTCACAAAGCTTCCTTAGCTATAGGGATGAGTTTGGATATTTATATCCGCAAAGCTAATTCGTACTCGATCTTAAAGAGTTTCGATTGGATTTGAATTTAAACTTTTCGAATATATAGTATAATCAAAGATATTTGGATTGGATATGGGTTTAGCGTGATTCTACTCGTGTCTGATCCGAATATAAGACGCTTTATAAAATTATATTTTAAAATATTTAAATAATATTTTTAGTATATTATTTTTTCTATTTTTATGTTAAAATGTATATTATTTTATTCAATCGGGTCAGATCCAATTCAGATCGGATACGAATATGGTAAATAAAATACATATAAATTTTGGATTCCAGTCAAATTTGCGCTTAGATATTTGAATCCATATATGATCGGAACCAATTACTAGTTGCCTACTTAATATGTAAAAGATGTACCATTCATGCATCCTTTAATATATATCATACTATGGATAACTCTTCATATAAACTATAGTGATCTTATTTTAGAGATAGACTCTAATTTTAAAGATAAATTTTAAGGAGATGAACTTAATGATTTTATTTTTATTTTTATTTTTGTTGTATTTTAATTAGTTAAATTGCCACTTTTTATCAAACCTTGATTTTTTATTTCCCTTTTAGTAATATACTAGCCAAACACTCACAAGATGTGCAGGGTAAATTTGAAATGTATTATGTATTAATATTACATCAAATTAAACTATACAAAATATGATAATTTTTACTTTTTAAACAAAAAATCAATATATATATTTAATTTTAACAAAAAAATCATTTTTAGATACAATTATACAAAATTGATTAAAACTAATTTTTGATTTCATGTTAAAAATAGGTAAAAATCTTAATTAAGTAGTTATTAATAAGTAAAAGATTTTAGTTGAGTAAAATTTTAATATTTAATTGAAATTTATTTTTTAAAGCTTTATTTCAGGTATATAATTATAATTTAAGTTATTTCTAACATAAAAAATAATAAATAAAAATTCTTGTTTATATAGTAATCTAAATTTAAGTTTATATTATCAAGTAATAAATTTTAATTTGAGTTGACAATTAGTACCATTGCTTGTCAATGTCGATATAGATTGTGCTTGGAAACAAAAAAGAGTTGATATCGTGGGTGTGACTGTGAGGTCATAAATGGTCATCAAATTTGCCGATTGTTTTGAATTAAATGAAATAAAAATGATTAAATCCTTATTCACCATATAAGAAAGTAGTTAAAAACTCAGTTAATTTACCCGAATCAACTTTAAATATAATGGTAATGACATAAAGCTCTAACATAACCAATTTAGTTGAATATTATTTAATTATTTTATATATAACTCTAGAACTCATTTTTACCATAACATTAATCTTGAAAATTTTAATTGTCTATTAAGGCCCGGGGTTGCCGCCCTCGAAAATCACATTTTGCTTTGTGTCGGGTTAGAGGTGCAACACCCAAATCTGGTTTACTATTAAGCAAACTAGAAATGTTACGGGATACCAAATTGATTCTCAAATTTAATTAATTTGGTCAACCCAAACTTAAGCAGAAGGAATCTGATTTAAGCGTCATAAGATATAAAGAATACTATGAAATGCACAACCTAACAGGACACAATATGGATGATATAATAACGAACAATCACACTTCAATCGATTAAATATAATAAAAATCTTGTAAATAAATAGACAGATTTTCCCCTAAAAGTGCAATACAAGTACCACCCTGTCCATCATTATATCAAAATATATATATGATAAATAGCAAGATATATCACAACATCACATTCTGTTAACATCATAACATTTCTATATCAGTAGTCCTTGATTGGGTCTTGATCCACCTACTATTCACATTCAAATGGCCAGAAGTTTACTATCTTCAAGTTTACTAACTTCATTCACAAAACAAATTAACCATATATTAAACATCATCAAAATATTTCATCTAAAGTTTTACACATTCACCAGAATCATAATAAAGCATCCTATCGTCAGGCATGTGTGTGTGCAAGGATGTCACTGCTCATTCGTCAAGTCCGGCATATCTTATTGTGTCTGATGCTCACCTATATATATAATAGAAAATCGTCAGCAACAGTTATCACTGGTCTAGGAAACAACTAATATCAAACTTTCAATGAGAGCTAACTCTCATGAAAAAAACATGCATAAACTTCATCAGAACTCTCATAAAGTAACTATTGAGGAGCCATCAATCTATTGTCTGGATGACATCTCGACTGACTGGTCTGATGTCTCTCTCGGTATTTTTGCATTTTCTGGTCACTCTAAACTACCAGTATATCCTAAACCCTGTCCAATCCTCTATATTTTTCCTAGCCTTGAGAACGAAAGCCAAATACTCTCAGGCAATTGCCCTTAGTACCCTTTCAACCACATGTCCGAACGTGCATTATACTAAACAGTACCCGTAAACCCTACATTTCTCAAGGTGTGAGGAACTCAAAACACGTGTTGTCAGGATTCCTTGGGAATGGAACAACCCTCTCACTAATCCACGGCTTATTGTGATTGGCACAAGCACTTGCTTATGGTAGGCGCGAGTCGGTTTCACCATTGAAAACTTGATAAAGTCATATATAGGTCGGAAAAGGGATTTAATATTTTAGGGACCGAAGGCAACTTACGGTGGATCTTGTTTTCAGAAATCAAACTCGAGGAATCTCATCCTCAAGGGTTATTAATCCTGGAAACTAGTTTGTTAAAATGGCTCGTGATAAGTGGGGTCCAAGAAAACAACTACTTAACATGTCTTGCCACATATAATCCAAAGGAGTATTAAAAAAGATTGATAAACAAGAGTGCGAATCCTAAACGGACTTGGAAGAAGCTCCAATGGGGTATCGCCCCTATGCGACGAGCTTCTACACTGAACCTTACACAAACAAAACTAAATTCTAAAGCCTATATACACCCATATGATGCATAAATGACATGATGGAAAAATCAAACAACTCCAGGACAATCATGTATATCCTGATCAATCCAAACAAACCCTAATCCTATTCACAATATAATCATATGCAACTATATGATACCGAGATAACATGATAATATTTTAGGTGATACTGAGATAACATGATAATATTTCAGGCAACACTCAACACGCTAAAGTCATGATTTTGAAGATCTTAAAAACTAGGTGGTTGCTTAACATAGATTTCTTCCTCTATATCTCCATTTAAGAATGCACTTTCAATATCCGATTGCTGTAGAGTAAAGTCATTTTAACATGCATATGCCAATAAAATTCGTATGGAGTCAATTCTAGCAACCAGGCAAATGTTTCATCATAATCAATTCCTTCTTCTTAAGTAGACATTTGAGCCACAAGTCTTGCTTTATATTTGTTTATGATGCCGTGCTCATCTAGCTTATTCTTAAAGATCTATATTGTCCCAATAATAGGATGGTCTTTTCGAAGGTACAAGTGTCCACACTCTATTCCTTTCAAATTGATGTAGCTTTTCTTGCATAGCAATCATCCATGTTTTTTCTATCTCAGCTTCTTTAAAGGTCTTTGGTTCAATCTGAGATAAGAAAGCAGAATGTAAGTTTTCCTTAAGTGTCATAGATCGAGTCACAACACCTTGAGAGGGAGTACGAATGACTAAATCTTTTGGAAATGTTAATTTGTTCTTAATTTCAACACTTGAAGTAGAAGGAACATTAATTTCGAGTTCATTAAGATCATCATCATACTCAACATCAATTTTCATAGAGTTATTTTCATCAAAGACAACATTTGTAACAATGTTATAAACTCTATATGTTGGAGCTATCATATGAATAACCTAAAAGATACCCTCATTTGATTTAGAATCAAATTTGTGGAGTTGATCCTTAGTGTTTAAAATAAAACACTTTGATCAATATATTTTAAAATGAAAAATTGAAGGGATTTCACCATAGGAGCTGATTGGAAGTTTCACCAAGAAGAGGTCTTACCAAATTTCTATTGTATATATAACATGTTGTGCTTACCGTTTCAATCCAAAACTTGTAAGGTAAGTTGTTGTCCTTGAGTAAAGTTCTTGTCATCTCTATTAGAGATCAGTTTCTTCTTTCCACAACTCCATTTTGTTGGGGTGTCCTTGGAGCTGAAAATTGATTTTTAATCCCTGTTTTTTCACAAAACTCACAAAGTCTACGTTAACAAAGTCATCACGTCTATCACTACAAATGGAATTGATGTAGGCTTTTTCTTTTTAAATTTTCTTGGATAGTTTCTTAAATGCATCAAATGTTACACGTCCCCAAGTTCAAGTTAGGGTTTTACCGGCTTGTGCCCTTCCCTTTTGGGGTCAGTCTCAAGTCAGTTTAGCTTTTAATGTATGAGTATGAGGCATAGATGGCCATAGGAGCATGCAGTGGAGGCTTAGTTTGCCCGATATGCATATGATAGCTTTAGTTATGCTGCAACAATTCATAAGTTATCAGTGTGTTTTTGAGGTATATAGATTTTTGTTTGTGTGGCCCTAAGGCTTTAGGGCTAACGTTTAGTATCAATGTAAAATTTTGAGGGTATCTTTTTGCATGCATTATAGGGATTCAAACTATCGAATTTGCCCTTGTGGGCTCAGATTGATTTGAATCTTAGATCTTTGTCCGATTGTGTTCAGGGTCGAGGCTCGTTTAGCTTTCTTACTCAATTTCGTGTATAAAGTCACTTTTAGGCTTCAAGTCAGTTTTAACTTCAAGTTAGTTTTAACTTTTGTCAGTGTCGATGCGAGCTTTCCCATGTCCGCTTCCAGCTACTTGGCGAAGCTAACGGAGTTGTCCAGCTTGCCAGGAGCTTGACTCGGCAGTGCATTTTCACACGATTTAGCCCAATTTCGACTATTTTTAGTAATTCAAAATTCCCTATGTTAGTTTAGATGCATGCTCATATTATTTGACATATTTTGATGTTTTGAATATTTTTTGTTATTTATTTATTTATTCATTATTGTTACTTCCAGTTATTTATATATTTGTTGATTATGATGAATGGTTGATTATGATGAATGGTTGTATAATTATTTATTATTATTGATGATGTATTTATTCATTGATATTATTTTTTCCATATTTATATTACTTAATTTAATTAATTGATTAATTATTCTTTATTTTCTCGCTCAAGTTAATAATTATTCGTGTTTAGTTATATATTCGTATATTTGATATTTTTATTCATTTATTCATGATTAATTGTTCTTAAATAGTTATTCATTTATTTACTTAATTAATTATCCATTAAATTATTTTTTTATTTAATTATGAATTTATTTATTTATTTACTTACTTGCTTGTGTATATGCTTATATTTACTCGCGTTTAGTCCTATATTTAATTAGTGTTATTTATATTAATATTGAAATTTATTATTTATTATTTTTCTTGATGTTACTTATCTACTATTATTTTTAGTATTGTTATTTATTTATTTGACTTATTTTATTTATTCATTTGTTGATTGTTTGCACATGTCTTGTTTTGCATGCCAGATGTTGTTCATTTATTTCCTTTGGATTGCCTATTGATTAAGTTAATGTTATTGTGGATTTGAGCACACACTGCAACCATGCATCATTTAGAGTTGTCACTCTTTTGCTTAGCAGTGGGTTCCAGTATAAGTTCCCGAGTTTGTGCTCACTGTAGATATGTCGATGCGCTTAAAACTTAGATCAAAGGTCCATTAAGATTCTTTTCAAATTTACCTCTTTAGTATATTATGGATTTGATTTCCAGATCACATAACATGTTAAATGGTTATTTTACTGGACCATACTTAACACGGGACATCTAGACGCATTTTACTCTTGTGGCTAATAACCCTCGAGTATGAGATCCCTTATATTTTTTCAACTTAGCTCTAACTCATGTTGCTTTTGGGTCTATTTATATGATTTCCTTACCAACCCTATAAAAAGACATTCCTATAGGACATTTTTTCTTTTAAAAGGATGGTCTTTTAGAAGAGGTATTCTTATGAGAAGTGCCTTCTTACAAGTTGTTGCATTCTTTGAGTTGTGATTTTTGAAATTAAAGGATTCTATCTATAGGGTTGCACATTTTTCTATCTAAGAATTTCTTTATAAATTTTAATCTTTTTACTAAAAAATTTCCTATAAATCTTAATTTTTTTTAAAAATTCTTCTTATTGAAGTTTTAAAAAAACTATTCTTTTATTTTGTGTATTTTTGTGATTAAATTATTTTGATTTCATCATGTGATAATATTTTTCATTTTATTAACATCATTTTCATACTATTTTAAAAACTCAATGACCGTCCATTAAAAAATATTTTATGAGGATTGTCGTCTAGTCTTTTTTGTTTTTCTTGTATTTTTATTGATTATTGTACCATACGCATTCTTCGAGTATTTTGGCTAGCCAATATGATGTGTGATAAAGTAAAATTTTAAATATGTATTACTTAACTAAAAATTTTAAACATCTTCATGATTTATAATTACTTTGTGAACTGGTAGCATGATTGCAGTAAAATCGGTTGGCTTATTTTAATGTAGGAATTTTTCTCCCCATGTTTGTATTTTTATGCGCTCTTGCACCCAGCAGCTGTGTACCCCTATGTATTCTGAGTCTGGATTAGAGTCACTTACGTTCCTGGTAATTACCAGGTTCGTACGCCCCTTTTTCACCACATGGCGTGAAAAGCTTTTTTTCTAACCTTAATTCAGTTAATGTACTATGTTGAATTTTTTTAACTGATTAATTGCCAAGTGGTGGAAAAGGGGCATACAAGCTTGGTAATTTGCCTCTGATCCGAACTCATGTATTCTATGCATAAATTTTTATTATCATGAAAGAATCTAAGAAAAGTAAGTAATCAAAATTGACGTGGAAAAAAACGTATTGTCATTTTTAGAATGCGTGAAACACATTTTTGATGCATATATGCTCTAAAAGACTTTTTATATTATGATAATATATTGCATTAATTAGTAGCTAGAAAAAAACTTTTTGACCAAGCAATGTGATTCAAGGGCTCGCTTGCCTGCATGATTATTCAAATAACAAACTCAAAAGTCAAACATTTGAATTCCCTAACGTTATTAGGCAAACTATTTATGTACTCATTTTAAAATTTCACTTGTCCCATTCATATCCCTTCCCCAAGGGGTTTCAAATACTTTTTATGTCCAGTTGAACAAAACATAGTAATTAGTTGCCCTCACAAAGCTTCCTTAGCTATAGGGATGAGTTTGGATATCTACATCCGCAAAACTAATTTGTACCGATCTGAGACAGTTTCGATTGGATTTGAGTTTAAACTTTTCGAATATGTAATATAATCATAAGATATTTGGATTGGATATGGGTTTAGCGTGATTCTACTCGTGTCTGATCCGAATATGAGACGCTTTAATAAATTTATATTTTAAAATATTTAAATAATATTTTTACTATATTTTTTTTTCTATTTTTATGTTAAAATTTATATTATTTTATTCAATCGGGTCAGATACGGATTAGTTACAGGTTTTTACAGATTTGGATCAGATATGGATATGGTAAATAAAATACATGTAAATTTTAAATTCGGGTCAAATTTGGGCTTAAATATTCGAATCCATATATGATCGGAACCCATCACAAGTTGCCTTCTTAATATATAAAAGATAGGAACCAATATATATGATAAATAGCAAGATATATCACAACATCACATTCTATTAACATCATAACATTTCTATATCATAATCCTTGACTGGGTCTTGATCCATCTACTATTCACATTCACATGGCCAGAAGTTTACTATCTTCAAGTTTACTAACTTCATTCACAAAACAAATTAACCATATATTAAACATCATCAAAATATTTCATCTAAAGTTTTACACATTCACCAGAATCATAATAAAGTGTCCTATTGTGAGGCATGTATGTGTGCAAGGATGTCACTGCTCATTCGTCAAGTCCAACATATCTTGTTGTGTCTGATGATCGCCTATATATATAATAGAAAACCGTCAGCAATGGTTTTCACTGGTCTAGGAAATAACTAATATCAAACTTTCAATGAGAGCAAACTCTCATGAAAAAAAATATGTATATACTTCATCAAAACTCTCATAAGGGTAACTACTGAGGAGCCATCAAGCTATAGTCTGGACGACATCTTGACTAACTGGTCAGATGTCTCTCTCTATATTTTCTCATTTTTCTGGTCTCTCTCAACTACCAATATATCCTAAACCCTCTCCAATCCTCTATATTTTTCCTGGCCTTGAGAACGAAGGCTGAATACTCTCAGGCAATCACCCTTAGTACCCTTTGAACCACATGTCTGGACTTACACTATACTAAACAGTACCTATAAACCCCACATTTCTCAGGGTGTGAGGAACTCAAAACGCGTGTTGTCAGGATCCCTCGGGAATGGAACAACCCTCTCACTAATCCACAGCTTGTTGTGACTGGCACAAGCACATGCTCATGGTACGTGCGAGTTGGTTTCACCATTAAAAACTTGATAAAATTAAATGTAGGCTAGAAAAAGGATTTAATAGGCAACTTACGGTGGATCTTGTTTTTCGAAATCAAACTCAAGGGATCTCATCCTCGAGGGTTATTAATCTTGAAAACTAGTTCGTTAAAATGGCTCGTGTTAAGTGGGGTTCAATAAAACAACCACTTAACATGTCTTGCAACATATAATCCAAAGGGATAATAAAAAAGACTGATAAACAAGAGTGCGAATCCTAAACGGACCTGGTAGAAGGCTCCAACGGGGGTATTGCCCCTATGCGACGAGCTTCTACACTGAACCTACACAAATAGAACTAAATTCTAAAGCCTATGTACACCCATATGATGCGTGAATGACATGATGGAAATATCAAACAACTCTAGGACAATCATGTATATCCTGATCAATCCAAACAAAACCTAATCCTGTTCACAATATATTCATGTGCAACTATATGATACCGAGATAACATGATAATATTTTAGGTGATACCGAGATAACATGAAAATATTTCAGGCAACACTCAACACACTAAAGTAACCCGAATAATCATGTCATACACGTGTGATAAACCTGTAGTTAATTCCATATCATGGTAATGCAATTAAATTCAAATGTCATCACTATTAAAATATAAATCTTATCATACAAAAATTTCATCAATTAGTACTTAGCCATATAAATCTACATTCCTAGATGATTATGCCATCAACATCATAAATTTATTGATATATAATTAAACTATCTATTAACTAAATAAAGATCATAATCTTGATAATCAAACTAATAATCAGTTATGACAAATTAATCATTAGAACAAGATATATAACTCACGAGTGTAATTATTAAACATTAATTAATAGGAAATATCGACAACATTAATTAGCATTAATTATCTAACATTAATTAACAAGAAGTATCGACAAGCACATATTTTGAATTAACTAATCAAATATTTTCCCATAATTACAACAACATAAGCATTCACAATGACAAACAATAAATCTCAAGATCCTAAAATCAGTACACAAATCAAAGTTATGAATATAATCACAATGATGTACAAGCTAATGATGATCAATCATATAAAATGAAATAAAATTAAATCGCATACCTAAGTTGGCGATCACGTGGCGACGGCCGCGGTTACCGGCAGTTCCTGTGAGGAGGGAGACGATGGCTATGAATGTTGTCCCACGAGCAAAGTCAGCAATGGGGGACTGGCTCGATGTGGCCTGACTGCCATTGGCCAGCGGCGATGGCCAGTTGCTGATGGCAGCCATGGGTTGTGGCCAGCTAGGGCAGGAGCGCCTAAGAGTTGGCTAGGAAGAGGGGAGGAGGGCTTGGGGAGGTCAAGTCGGCTAGGGGGCGGACGGAGTGGCCGAGGCAGCGGCGCTAGTCGTTGGTGATAGTGCATCATACGGCAGCCCTATTTTGCATAGGTCACCGTGCATGTGGTCATCTAGGCAGGGGAAGGGTTGGGAATGACGGGGAGGGGTCTACTGGCAGTGATCAGAGTTGATAGCCGATGGCGACGCCTGCAAGGCCGCGCAGTGGGTGGTCGTGAGTGGAAAATGGGGAGGAAGGGGAAGAAGAGGAGGGAGGAAGAGGTGGGTGAGGTGGCGGTGATGGCAAGTGGAGGTCACTGGGGTGGTGGTGGCCTGAGGCGGCAAGGGCGGTCGCCAGTAAAGGGTTGGGGAATAATGAGAAGGTCGGGGGGAAGAAAAGCAGGTCGGTGGTGGTTTTGTAAATAAAACTTGACACGCTCCAACTCAAGTCAATAATAATTAATAAGTAAATTTTAAAAAATATAAAATAAATATGATAAAATACTATAGAATAAAATATGCTCCAATAAAATAAAATAACACGTTTCTGGACCTACCAACCCACCCCAAAATCCTATCTAACACATCCTAACATGGTAAACGGCTTAATTCTAATTTATACGGCGAATGCATGAAATAAAATAAAAAATATGGCATATTGTCGTATATTTTGATAACTTATTTTCCTACTGTGTTACTGATGTTATCATCACATACTCAAGTATACTTGACCCTCATGCCTCATAACACACAGCCAGCTTCGGCTTGGCGCACGTGTTTTGAAATTGACTTGACTTAAACCGATGGCTGAACTGATTGGTTCATGAGTATAAAACTCCGACTTAAGTCACGGGTTTTGCAAGAGGGTTCAGTGGAATGCGCAAAGAAACTTGAGATCTGATGCGACTAATTGTGCAATAAAAATAGAAATAAAATGCCACAGCAGGAAATAACATACGAGGATTTTCATGTGGTTCCTTACGGTTCAATTCGAATCCTAAGTCAGTGCACAGTGAGTTTAGTACTCACAATACACTAATTTTTTACTCCCTTACAAATTACAAAACTTAGTGGATTTTGTCATTTTAATTCTTTGACTCCATACAAAGATTGTCCTTTGAAAAAGCTTCAAAGCTGGTCTTGCAGTACTCAAATGATGAAATAGACTTCACCATTGTGCTCCGAATGTGGGAAAACCGTGAGGTACCGAGTTTTACGCAAATCGGAGAACGGGAAGGCTTTGAAATAAATTCCAAAATAAACTACAGGCTGAACCAAACCGAGCCGGGCTTGGTTCACAAATGAAACTGCGTCAGGATAGTCTGACATCTGACAGATGCGGACATGCAAATGGGTGCGGACATGGTCAGGCCAGAAAACTCGTTTACTCTTTTGTCCTTCCCCCGATCTCTTCTTCTTCTTCATATTTGTTGCAGCACTGCCGGCGTTGGGCTCCTTCCATGACGACGACAACAATGACTCTCCAAGCAAATCTTCATGACAGAAGTGGCAAAACGGTGCCCCTTCACAAGCAACGATAAGGCTGCGGCGCGGCATGCTTTCGGAGGTGGTAATGCTTCAGCACTCAACAATAGAGTTTTGACTCCGGTAAGGCGGCAAGGTGAGAGGACCCTCCTCGGCATGAACAGCGGTTCTCCATGGTAGGGAAAGGAGAAAGCTTTAGCAGCAATATTCCTTCCTTGACAAACTTCAGTGACAACAATTAGAGAACGGTATCTCTTCCTGTCATTCAAGCAAACTCTGGTAGGAACAAGTACCTCCCAGTCAGTAACACCCTTGATCAACGACAAGATGGCTCGGTTTTGTGGGTAACTCTTCTCAACAGCAAGGAGTAATGTGACGTGTGGAGTCCGTCGTGTTGGGAGTCCTTCATCATACGATGAATGTGGCAGACATGCAACAACATAGAGAATCGTAAAGACATGGAGTTATTCCAAGAGGTATGACAATTCGAGAATAATTGTTGAAGACAATGAGTATTTAGTGTTTGGCTCCTTATATCTATAGGGTTCTGTTTCTATATATATGTAGTTGTATTATGAATGAAAGAGAACAGAAACGAGTACAACTAAATTGAGTGTATCATTGTGTTCTTCACTATGAGGTTTTACAGTGAAGCTCTCCCTCTCTCTCTTAGAGGAGGGAGAGCCTCTCCTCATGGTGTACTTACTTTGTTTGATGTGTGTATCGGCTTTGTCTGAAGTGTATTCCTAACTGGAGTATGTTCTAGTTAGAGGTTGAGTGTTCCTAATTGGAGTGTGTTTCTGGCTTAGAGATGGAGAGGTTGGAGATTATTCCTAATTGGAGTGTGTTCCAGTTAGAGATGAGAGGTTGGAGATTATTCCTAATTGGAGTGTGTTGCAGTTAGAGGTGAGTGTTCCCCATTGGATGTGTATCTCAGTTGGAGATTCCTAATTGGAGTGTGTTCCAGTTAGGGGTGAGTATTTCCAATTGGATGTGTATCCCAATTGGAGGTTATTGAGGTTGCAGATCTAGATAGGGTCAGCATTGGTGGTGCATGTAAGAGAAGAAAGAGAAATTGTTCGTTGTGAGGAGAAGGCATGACTTTAGGTTCTTCGACAAGACCAACTGTAGTTTATTCCTTATCATTCTCTACCTTTTGTCTATGGTTTGTAATGAGGGGTAATTATACCCATTTCATGTTTTTGGTTGTGGTTTTATTTCAATTTGGAAAGTTTCCACTAATGTGTGGGTGTCGTCTATTTTTATCCTTTACTAGTTAGCCTTGTCACACACTTAGCATTGTGTTTGGTTATTTTGTTTGTTAAAAATCCTAACACGTCGGGCTTTCTTTGGTGATCTCTGGCTAGTGACAAGCAGTGATGGCTATTTCCTCTTCCCCACTATGCTCATCAGGCCCTCCAAATGTTCTTCACAGTGTAACAAGGGCAGTTTCTTAACTCTCTCCTCCACTCCGACAACGGAAACAAGGGCGAGGCAGGGTGTGGGGCTTGGTGTTCCAAGATAACGAGATACCACCAAGGCTTCAAGGGGTATTCGTCCTCAACTTCGGCAACCTAGCACCACGGCACTCCACTTCTCGGGGACTTCTAATCCTGGGCTCCGACTTTGGTGAGACAGTTATCCTGCAACAATAGCTAATGAGCTCCTCAACTTTGATAGCAGCGCTTCATGGCGGCATGGACTCCTCTTCTTGGTAAAGCTGCAACAAGCCACCAAGTTCCTGCAATTCTTCACGGCAAGGCTTCGGCTTTCCGAGATGGTAAGAAGACAATCAGCTAGGCATCTCATCAAGGTGATGGTGCAGCATCTGCAACTCCAAATGGTAGCCAGGCCTTCCCTCTCTATGATGGTGCAGCAATGAGGTAACAATCAAATCCCCTCCTGGGAAAGCACCACTGCAGCTAGACAGCAATGACTCTGATGGTGGCTTCCTAGCGTCGGGAAGAAGGGCTGTAAGGCAACAAGGTTCGGGTTTATCTACTTGAACATCCCTTGCCAGAGTTCTATTGTTTAACCGAAACCAAATGTTATATTTTTAATATTTTTATCTTTTAACTTAATTACATAAGAGATCACATTTACAAACCCCTTAAGATCTAAATCTACTTCGCTACTTCTACGGAAGACAACCACTACCCACAATCGTAAAACGTAAAAAAAAATGAAAAAAAATATTATTCAAAATTTTATAAATTTTTAAAAATAGAAGTTCCGAAAACATTGTGTTATTACATTAGTATTCTACACCAAGAGTAAAAATATTTGATGACCAAAATAAAATAGAAAAATAGCACAAAAAAACACGACAAAAACGCAACAAGAGTATGTGTATGTATAAAGACTTTAACATCCCTATGTATCCATCAACGACACTTTAAATACACCACCTACATAAATATTAAAAAGAAAAAAATGTTAATAATAAATTTTGGAACAAGTTACCGGTCCACAAAATAAAATATCTATAATTTCAAACTGGCATGGGAACTTAGTAGTTCATATTAAAATAAAACAAGAGGAACCACACACACCCAAAGGAAACTACACCGGCGTGTGACCTACAGCTGATTAGGCAACGACCTTTATCCTATCCTCTCAAATTTCACCATGCTCCTATCCTTTGACTTGAAGCATATAGACGCAAGGGTAAAATGATGCAGCAAGAAGTGAGTAGATTACTGCATCGATCCCATTGACAATAAAACAACTGAGTTTTTTAACAGATTGGACCTTGAGACTTACCCCTCAAAGTGGGACTTATGCAAAAAAAAATCTCCCCACTCTCAAATTTCAAAAACACAATATAATATTAGTAGGCATAGGTAGGGAATAATAATATTAATAGGCTTTCAAAAAAGGCAACTTGCGATAAATCTTTTGGTTTTCGAAAACAACTCAAAGGATCTCATCCTCGAGGGTTATTAAACATAACATTTAAATGACCTTAATTAAGTGGCTTGCGATAAACCACTACTTAACTCATCATACGATATAAACAACCCATCCATCAGATAAGCGTAAAATAAAAAATGAGTCCTAAACGAACATGGTCTCCAACCTTCAAGTAGTCTATTGGCAAGCTCGAGCCATGCAACCTATAAACAAACCCAACTCCACATCTAACATAATATATATGATGCATGCATGAGAATGCTTGATTAAATGAGATAAGATTAATTTAAATCAATTATTATATATATTTGTAGAATAAAATAGATTAATAAAAATATGACGTGAATGAATAAATAAGAACAATAACAAAACAATAGTGCAAGAGTTACCAAAATAGAAGACTTATCCAAGATGTAGGGATACAAGATCAAGGTTATAGATCTGATCAAAAGTTATAAACTTTCATCAAAGTCAAAAAAGATAAATTAAATAACAACATGCTCAAAAGAATAATAGTTCACTACTGATTCAATGGCAAAAATATTTACTTCAAAGTATAGTTAACTTACGGGTACCTCAATGTACAACCAACTTTAATGGCAAATTCTAGTAAACTTCGGCGGATGGCAATGTTGGAAAAACTTAATAAAAGGGTGGAAGGATGATAATAATACGATTTGGAATTCACGGTAGCAAGATGTGTTCATAATGACAAAGTTTTTTATAAAAAAATGAGAAGAGAAGGAAAAAAAAGACAATAAATCTTGGTATAAGGAATTGAAGAGGTGTATATGAGTGCATATACAATTAATAAACACTAATCACCATATAGTATGGTCTGTTAATATGTCGTGACTCTTGACATCTTTATAACTCTAATTAAATTATGCTTACACAAATTTAATGACTTTTATAATTGTACAACACTTAAGAAATCTTTAAATAAGTATGAAGTCAAACTCATCACATACGTAAAGTAGAAGACTATCAAGAAGTGGTATGATAACAAGACAAATGTTATACCAACTTTAGTATTTGATAACATCTTAATACTAATGCATGACTAAAACACTCCCCCCAAAACAACCCTGTAACGTCTAAACGACCATGTTAACTGCTTCTAAAATACAACGCATGCCAAACAAAACCACACCAACATGAGCCAAAGCTTTCCAAACCAAGGCACAAGCAACACCAACTCTCCGTAGAACCGAGAGCTAAAAGCCAATCCAAGACAAATCAAACCAAAAGGAAAATTAAATCAAACCAAAGGCAAACAAAACTGAACAAATAAAATCCTAAGCCTAAGGACACGGATTTTACAATCTCACCTCTTTAAAAAAAATTTTGTCCTCAGAATTTTCCTAAGAACTGAAAACAGCACTCAAAATACAACACATCGCACAACAAACAACAAAGAAAATACCTCAACTCAAAGCCAAAACCTCAAGCAAGCTAGGATGACTCTTCCACAAATCATCCTCCAAATCCCAAGTGGATTCCTTGACACCTCTGCGGCTGCACCCAAACCAATTTCACTACCTTGTTGTGAAGTTTCTTTCCTGACGGTTAAGAATACTCAATGCTTGCTCTTTGTATGACAAATTCGGTTGCAACTTAAGCTCCTTATAACTGATAATATGAGATGGATCTGAAATATACCTCTTCAGAATGGAAATATAGAATACTGAATGAATTGCTGACAAATGTGGAGATATAACTAACTCATAAGCTACCTCACCAACCCCAATTCAAAATAGGAAATGGTCCAATATACCTTGGGCTAAGCTTTCGCTTAGTCCCAAATCTCATGTTTCCTTTTGAAAGTGATACCTTAAGGAACATAAGGTCATTAACCTTAAACTCAAGTTCTCGACGCCTCAAATCAGCATAGAACTTTTGTCGATCTTAAGCAGCTTTCATTCTTTTCCTTATATGAGCCACAACTTCTTGAGATTGTCGAAGCATATCCGGTTTCAACCATCATAGGTTTACTACCCTCAATCCAACAAGACATTAATCTGCAAGATCTTCCTTACAATGCCTCAAACGGTGTCATACCAATGCTTGCCTGGTAACTATTGTTGTAAGAAAACTCTACCAAAGGTAGGTGTTCATCCCAACTACCATAAAAATGTAACATGCACGATCTAAGCAAATCCTCTAAAGTCAAAATAGTATGTTTAGATTGTCCATTAGTATGTGGATAAAAAGCAATACTAAAAGACAATTGAGTACCCAATGCTTCCTGAAATGCTTCCCAAATTTTGGAAGTAAATCTCGAATCACGATCCGATACTATCTCTCTTGGCACTCCATGATACCTCACAATCACTGAGATATACAACCTTGCCAATTTCTCTAATGTAAAGTCCATCCTAATTGGAATAAATGAGTAGGTTTGGTCAATCTATCAACAATTACCCAAATAGCATAAGGGTGATTTTTGGTCTTTGGTAAGCCACAGATAAAATCATAGGCAATACATTCCCACTTCCATTCTTGAATTGTTAGCGGTTGTAGAGTACCACCTATCCTCATGGTCCTTTGCCTTAATCTACTAACAAGTTAGACACTTTTGTACAAACCCAATTACATCTTTCTTCATACGTGGCCACTAATATGTCCTTTGCACAGCATGATACAACTTTGTAGCTCCATGATGCATAACACTTCTAGAAGCATGCACTTCGAAAAGGATATCACTACAGAGATCCGAAAAATCTGGAACTTGAGGGATATAAAGTCGTTTATTCAACCAAAATAATAAATCATTACTCTTAGAAAATCTTGGATAAGCTTGCATAGAGATCCACTGATTTAGCAACACACCTCTTTCTTATGCCAACATGACTCTACTAATTACACTAAGTCTTATTGTCAATCGAGTCATCATGGGTACAATATCTCGATCTCTTAGCTGAGTTGAATAACAACTCAAAGCATCAGCCATCATATTAGTCTTTCCTTCCTGATAATCAATCTTAACATCATAATCAATTAAGAATTCCAATCATCTCCTTTACCTATTGTTTAAGTCTTTTTAGGTGAAGATATACTTCAAACTTTGATGGTCAGTTATTAACTTAAATGGAGTTCCATACAAATAATGTCTCCAAATTTTCAATACATAAATCACCATGACTAACTCCAAATCATGAGTTGGATAATTCTTCTCATGCAGCTTTAGCTGTCTTGGCACATAAGCAATAACTTTGTCTCTTTGTATGAGTACACATCCTAATCCAACTCTTAACTGATTGGTATATACCACAAAATCTTCGTATCCAACCGATAATGATAACACAAGTGTTGAAGTCAATTTCTCTTCCAAAGTTTGAATACTTTACGGGCAATCATCAGTCTAGATAAATTTTTCTTCCTTCCTAGTTAATTGGTAAGAGAAACTGAATATAGGAAAATCCTTGGATAAATCTTTTGTAATATCTAGCTAAACCTAATAAACTTCGAACTTTAGCGACTGTCTTTGGTGGCTCCTACTTCTGAATAACTTCAATCTTGGTCAGATCTACAGTAATTACTACAACAAAAATAATATGACCCAAAAATTTACCTCCTTAAGCCAAAAATCACACTTTGAGAACTTTGCATAAAATTTGTGATCTCTCAAGGTTTGCACAATAATTTTCAAATGTTGCTCATGCTACTTCTCTAAAAAAGAATAGATCAAGATGTCATTAATAAAGGCAATGACAAACTGGTCCAAATATGGTGTGAACACTCAATCATCAAATCAATGAACACTGTAGGAGCATAAAGCAACCCAAAAGGTAACAACAAAAATTCATAATGTCCATGCCGAGTTCTAAATGATGTCTTTGATACATCTTCAACTCTAATCCTTAGTTGATGATACCCTGGTCTCAAGTCAATCTTGGAGAATACCATAGCTAAAGATAATTGACCAAACAAGTCATAGATATTGGGTGAGGATACTTGTTTTTTATAGTTACCTGATTAAGCATCCTGTAATCAATGCACATCCTCATACTGCCATCTTTCTTCTTTAATAACAAAACTAAAGCTCCCCATGGCGACACATTAGGCCAAATAAATCCTTGATGAAACAAAGTTTACAATTGAGTCCTCAACCCTTGTAATTCTGGTGGTCGCATACGATACAGAGCTTTTGAAATTGGAGTTATCCTACGTAAGAGATCAATGGTGAAATCTATTTCTCGTTCTAGTGGTAACCCTATAATGTCTTTCAACAATACACCCTCAAATTCACGAACAATAAAAGTAGATGATACCCCGATTTCTCTTTCTTGGTAGACATCAAGGCAGTCATGATATATTCATGTCTTTGATCCATTTACTTTGGAGTTTTGTGATAACCCAACCCACAAATCCTGACGATATATCCCTTCTTACCCTTGAAAAGTACATCGTCATCTACCCTTTCTTAAATATTCCTTCTTTTTCTTACAATCAATCAATACTTCATTCTCTGACCTCCAATCTATGCCAAAAATCATATCAACTCTACCATCTGGAACACAAAGATATTGGCCACAAAAGAGCACTGTTAGATATTAACAGTGACCCCTCGTGCACATAAACCCATAGTGGATACAAGGCCAGTAGAAGTAGTTAATAACAAAGAATGTCCTAGACTCACCACTTCCAATCCCCATTTATCAATAAATTCGGACAAAACAAAAGAATGTGTACATCCAAAATCAAACAATACTAAGCCGGTTTAGTTTGAACAGGAAGCATACCTGCATCAATTTCAGTCTCCACCAAAGCATCAACAATAGAAGTAACAA
>JAURVB010004951.1:0-10006 GCA_033002965.1 Piper betle
CTCGAGTCGCGGGTTTTACACATAGTCTATGTTCATCTTAGATAGGGTGTTTTATATCGTGTAGAATGGTTAGGAGATTTGGTTTCTTAGACAGTCAAAGGTTTAAGCAAGCAAGTTGGAGCTCTTTAATATTTTCTCCTACGTGAGTAAGGAAATAGGTAATTTGATCTAAGATGGGTATGGAGTATATATGGACCACATGTGAGGGTTTCCCCTCTCCTAATTACAATTAACATTGACTTGTCCTCCCTCCTCCTTTTGCTGGTGGACACCTTTATTTCCTCCCTTTCTTCTTGGCTTCCCAGTGGACAAAAGTGTCTTCTAAACTTTCTTCCTTCAAGACTTGACAAATTTGGATTGAGTTATCGCTAGTTTTGCAATGAAGGAGCACTAGGGGTTTGAGATCTAGGGAAATGATCAAAGTTAAAGGTTAGTAATTGAAACCTAAATCCTAACCTCCTATAGTTTATGCATGCATATCATGGATCATCATGTTATATAATTTGTTACATCAAATCATGTATGAATTGTATGTAAATTCATGTTTTATTCAAGTTTCATGGAAAAATTGTGCAGAATTGTTATTAAAATCTAAGAACATAATCCATGAATGAATTTGATGATGTGTTTTGATGTTTAAAAATGAGAATAACATGAGGATTAAGCAAATCATAGTATAAAATAATGAATTAGAATTTTTTGTATGATTTGTTGCATGTTAATAACAAGTTTGTGAATTTTCTATATGTTTACCCACTTAAGAAAAATCATGAGAAAGTACGGTAAATACTAATGGATTAAAAACATGTTATAACCGAAGATTTGATGTCAAGAGAGCATGAAAATCTATTTTTTTTCACTAAATTTGGATTAAAATTGAAAGAAAATTCAAGAAAACAAAACTAGGGTTTGCTGCAGTGCCATGTGCCACGACACTAACAAAAAGAAAAATTACATACATAATGCATCGACCAAACCGGGGGCTACTAATGCCACAATGCTGAGCCCTAGTGTCGAGAATAGAAACCCTAATTGGATTTTTTTAATATTTTAATTATGTTTATGACTTGTTTATAGATAGTTAATGACTTGATGATATACATCTAATATGAGTTGTTTGCTTGTTGTATGCTCATCATGTCTATGTCTTGTCATGTCATGTCATCTCATTGTGGCATGGGTAAAGCTAGTCTGTGTGTTGATATAGTCGTATATTATTGTTCAGACTTGAAGGTTGCAGTGAACATCTAGGACCTCAAGTCAATGCATAACCTGGTCCATTTAGTTACATTGATGCAGTATTAAGATCCTTTTGAGCCAATGTTTTAAGCAGATTTGTCGAATTGTGTTTTAACGTAATGACTTTTATATGTTTGCGTAGTATGTTCAAGTAAATAAGATAAAACTAAAATGCTAGATTTTAGGTTTTATATGTGTTAAGTCAAAATAATGACATGGGCAAGGCTTACCAGTAAAGTCATATTCTTTTCAAGTGCTAAGTGAAAGCAATGGCAAGGTCTAAGCTTAACAAAAATCATGTTTTTCACTTGTTAAGTCAAAGCAATGATGGGGCATAGGCTTAACAACATGTTTTCACTTCCTAGAAGAGATGCTAGGCCATTACCCTTGGTAATTCACCATAGGCAAGGGCTGACGAAGGTTCAGGCTACTACCTTGACAATACTAGTGATCATTAGTGGTTCCTCAACTATGAGAGTCAATTTATGTGTTTTGATGGTAACTCATCATCAAGAACTTTTGTAACACCCCAATTTAGTTCACCGTAAATCGGATCAGAAATAAATACTGACAACCCAATTTGATGAAACCAAATCAGAAATTATATTAGTGACTGAATTGTTCTTTAATCTACTTAATTTGGTCAAGTGTTTAGTTTTGAACGTTATTCTAAATGAATGCTATGATATACAATTCATATTTAAAACAACCCAAACTCATTCAAAGTTCAAAAAACATGATTTTTAAACAAAACATACACGGTCAACAACGGATATTATATATATATATATATATATATATATATATAGATAATGATAAAAACGTAAAACAATGCCCCAAACAACGTACTTTCACACAACATTTACATTATAATCATTCTCAATTCCTGACATGTCTTGACCCCATTAGCTCACCTTGTTCAGTTCTATTCACATTAACCATCACCTAGACCATTTTATTAAATTCAAATATCATTTCCTGCAATAAAACATCATAACATATAATTTACACCATTCACAGTAGTTCATCATGTCACATTCCCACTCATTCTCGACAGGTACATGTGTGCAAGTTGCATTGCTGCTCCTCTACAGTCTTGGAACTGCGCAGCCATTTAGGTTCTCACCTACATATATAATGCGAAAAAGTCAGTAACCAGTGTTATTGGTTTAGTCAAACTGGCACAAGAGAGATAACTCTCATATTAAATAAAATCATTCATATACTTCTTTATTAGAATCATTCATAAAGACACTAATCAGGAGTCGTTAGCCTCGGCTTGATAGCATCTCATTCTGCCTTCTCAAATACCTCGATATTTTTAAACTATCCAATGCTTGGGAAAAATAATTATCTTTAATCCATCTACATCCTCTTTATAACTCCTGACCCTAAGCATAGAGTTCGAGTACTCTTAGGCAAACGCCTTTAGTACCCTTTGAATCCACAAGTGTAGACATGCGCTGCATTGCAATACTCATAATCCTCAGGCAGACGCCTTTAGTACCCTTTGAATCCACAAGTCTAGACATGCGCTATATTGCAGTACTCATAATCCTTGACACTTCTCTAGGTTTGAGGAACTCAAAGGTGGAGTTGTCATGATCCCTCGAGAATGGAACCACCCACTCACCAATCCAAAGCCCGCTTTGACTGGCACATGCAACCTCTCATGGTATGCATAAGTTGACTTCTTTGGGTTGGAGGAACTCAAAGGTGGAGTTGTCAACATCCCTTTGGAATAGAACCACCCTTTCACCAATCCATAGCCGACTTTGACTGGCATGAACAACCTCTCATGGTTCACGTAAGTCGACTTCTCCAGGTTTGAGGAACTCAAAGGTGGAGTTGTCAGGATCCCGCGAGAATAGAACCACCCACTGACCAATATAGGGCCCGCTTTGACTGGCATGTGCAACCTTTCACGGTTCATGGGAGTTAACTTTCCTTTGTCTCACATCTCACCCGAAAACAGAAAAACTATACATACATAGGTTTGGGTAGGGATTATAATATAGTAGGCTTGAAGGTATCATGATATGGATCTGAGTTTTCTAAAACAAACTCGAAGGATCCCATCTTGAAGGTTATTAATTCGAAAATTCATACGACTAAATGGCCTGTATGGAGTGAGATAAGATAAATCTACCACTCGACACATCCGCTTACCTATTAAATCAAATCACGATAAAGTGAGAAGCTCAAACCAAAGGTGAGTCCTAAATGGATATAGTATAGAAGCTCCAATCGTGTACATGCGCTTAGGTGGCGAGCTCATACTTTGTATGTAACACCCCAAATCCGGTTCACGCTCGTGAACTGAACCGGGATGTTACTGGCCCCGGTTAGGTCCGCTAACCCGAACCTACTCATGCGGATCCAATCTCGGCGTCTTAAGATGAAGATACAACTCTCAAGCATGGATGAATGCAAAAACCCTAACATGGTACTACATGAATGATATGCAATCAGAGTACACACCAAAACAATCCCGATAAAATTTAATAAAAATTTTGAAATATGACAGACAGAATTTCCCCTAAAAATACAATTAGGGGCCACCCTGTCAAATATACATATAAAAATATATATAACCAAGTATCAAACAATTTCATTCACACAGAATCTAATCTACTATACACTCATTCTGAAGCTTGGGTTTCAACCCTCAACGCTTCCACTGCGCACTCGATTCATGTTTCACCTCTTGTCATTATATCTTAGTTTTTCATCATGTCATAACATTATCTCATTGCATTTAATCATATCCTATCATATCTTAGCATTTCACATCATTCACAATATAAAAGCATCATAAATAAAATATAAACACTCAATCAACTGACATGTGTGCAAGCGACCACAATGCTCCTCCGTCCAAGCTGGCTCCTCCAACTCGTGCTTATCACCTACATATATATAAGAAAAACGTCAGTAACAAGCGTTACTGGTCCGGAAAATAAAATAACTATAACAAGCTGGCTATGAGAGCAAACTCTCATATGAAAAAAAGCATCATACTCCACGTGAACACTCTGAAGGGCACTACTGAGGAGCCACTGGGCTGCAGACCCGGTAGCATCCCGAACTTACTGCTCTGCTGCTGGTACTGTGCTACTCTCAGCACTTCTTTTTCAGTACTTCTCGTGAAACTTTATCCTAAGCCCTCTCCGAACCTCCATATCTCTCCTGGCCTTGAGCACGAAGGCCGAGTACTCTCAGGCAGTCGCCTTTAGTACCCTTTGAACCACAAGTCCGGACATGCGCTGTACTAAACAGTACCCGTAAACCTCCACGTTCTCCGGGTGTGAGGAACTCAAACGCGGAGTTGTCAGGATCCCTCGGGAATGGAACAGTCCGCTGGCACTAATCCAGAGCCCGCTTTGACTGTCACGGCATCCTCTGCATGGTACGTGCAGTCGGTTTCTCCATCTCTCGTCTCACTGAAAACTCGATAAAACTATATATATAGGCCTGGGAAGGGATTTATATAATAGGCCCGAAGGCAACTTGTGGTGGATCTTGTTTTCGAAATCATCCTCGAGGGATCTCATCCTCGAGGGGTTATTAATCCGGAAATATTCGATTAAATGGCCCGAGTTAAGTGGGATCCGATAAAACGCCACTTAACCCGCCCTGCAATAATAAAATAAACATACAATGGAAGAGCGTAAAACAAGACGAGTCCTAAACGGACCTGGTAGAAGCTCCAAGCGTGTCATCGCGCCTAGGCGGCGAGCTCCTATTCCGTACCTACACATCAAAACTAAATACTAACGCCCGCTAACTAAATGATGCATCAAACTCAACACACATCACACAATACGAATAACATCCATCAACAATCAAGTAATCATAATGTAATAAATAATTCTACGTCATCCTATTCATACCAATTTTATACTGTTTTTCTAAGTTACGTCATACTCGATTAACATGCTCATATTTACTTATCTCACTAGACTACTTATCCTCCATGCACTATCAATCACATCATGTAACTTCATTCATACTCTGATATTCATCATGATAATTAATCAACCCTAGCATGCTATGCTAACAATTATCATCAATTTTTAAATAAATCAATCGGAGGTAATTATACCTCACGTCGTCGGCAATCGGCGACGACTAGGGTTCCGTCGCGCGTCTCGGAGCTCGAATTCGGCGCTCCTCGGCGTCCGACGTTCGATCGAGTCCAACTAGGTGAGCTCCGCGGAAGATCGGGTGAATTCCAGCGAATTCCAGAAATTCCGATTTTTCGGCGGTTTTCCGGCCGCTACTGGCGGTTTTCCGGCGGCTTCCGGTGGTTTTCCGGCGACAATTGCCGGCGGCGTCTACTAGTCGGAAAGGGGTCGTGTTGGGTACCCTCGGAACCGGCTCGGCGAGCCCGACTCATCTATGGCCTCAACATGGTCGACGGAGTTGGCGGCTCGCCGGAAAATGGTCAAAACAGTGGTGGCGGCGGTGGGTGACTCGATCCGGCCGGGATGGGCGGCGCTGGCCTCCGTTCCGGTCGGGGACAGTCGTGGGTTGGTCGAAGACGTCGAGGTGACCACTCGATCACGGCGGCGACGGTCGCCGGCGGCGGAATCGGCAACGTGACCGCAACGCGGCCGCGGCGTCGCGGCGTGGTTTCCTCGCGTCGCGGCGGTCCGATGGGGGCCGGACCTGGTCGGGGCGGCAGGGCGACGCCGTGGCCGGGCTGGGCGGCGTCGATCGGCGGCCAGGCGGCGCCGGCCGTGGCGGCGGTGGCGCGCGAACAGGGGCGGCGCGGCGAGGGTTTGGGCGCGGGGGAAGAAAAGTCGGGGTGAAAATGGGTGGCAAACTCGTAAATAATACTTGACTCGTCTCCGGCTCGAGTCAAGTATCATAACTAACTCGTATTAAATCCTAAAAAATTTCATAAAAATCGGGAAAAATCCCGTAAAATCAAACAACACCAAAAAAATTATAATGACATGCTCTAGAACTATCAACCCACCCAAACTGCCCGAACGCGTCCTAACGCGGTAAACGGCCTAATACTAATTCTACGATCCACTATATATAAAAATAAAAAAAATGACTGGCATACTCTCATATATCTGATAACTCATTCTGTTCTGCTGTATTCATGACGTTATCATCATATATTTGGGTACGCATGACCCTCATAGCTCATACACGCGACCGGCGTCGGCTTGGCACACGTGTCCTGAAACTGACTCAACTCGAAAAATAACGGTCGACCCGACCGGTTCTGAATATAAAACCCTGACTCGAATCGTGGGTTTTACACTGTACCTACACATCAAAATTAAAAGCTAAGGCTCACTATCAAAATGATGCATTGACACCTCCTAAACAATATACTCATATCAAGCATTCACATCATGATTTCCTACTTTACATTGTAATCAATTAACAATTCATACTTAACTAACTTAATCAATTCATTAGCTTTTATTTCATATTATTCAAATCACACAAATATATTTTTATTTACAATAAAAACAATTTACTATGTTTATCAAAAGAATCCTAGCATGTTGTCTTAATAACTATTAATTTTTTTAATAATTAGGTTGAAGTTAATTATACCTCGTGTCGTTGGCGATTGGCAACGACTAGGGTTTGTCACGTGGTTCGAGACTTAAATTCGGTACCCAATCGGCTCAATAGGATTTTTGCTATAATTTATATTTATGCATGTGCGTTAGAGATATATTGATAGTGTCCTTGATTTAGGTATTTTCATGTTAGAAAAATTGAGGTCATTACAATAGCAATATCAGAAGAACTAGTACAAAAAATCATGAATAATTTTTTTTACTCAATAAAAAATCTCATTGGTGAGGGGGCTCAATGCCAAGAGTTATAATTTTTTTTAATTATGCTAAAAAAATAATTTATAAAAAAATAAACAAGTAAATAAATACGTATTGGATTCCTTAATAAGAAATAAAATAGAGATCTGATTTCTCTCTTACACTTTCTATAATCATCAAGGGGATGGAGATATTTTTCTTTAAGGTGCAAACTGTGAGAATATAAGAGGAGCGGATCTTCGTACATTACATAGACGATTACATTGCTTATGGCCATCAAGTAATGTTCATGTATTTACCTAACATAGAGATTGTTCATGAACATTCCTTTAAACGTGCGCATTCAATGGAATAATATCAAGCATAAATGATTATCAAGATTCAATGAATATAAATGACTATGAAAATCCGATGGATGAATATCTAATACTCATAAGTAATTGTTGTATCATTTATACTCAATGGATCAACATCTAACATTTAACCCTCGGGAATGACTCTCAAAGGCTTTAAACAAATGGCTCTAGAAGGTTTGGTAACCTAGGTTAGTGAGAAATACTTTCAATAAATGTGTAAATAGCCTCATTAAGGGTAATAGGCTTACAAATGCTACGAAATTCATCTCCAACCTTAACATACATATGTAAAAGCCAAGCCGTCTATTAGAGGTATTTCAATCTGCTTTTAGGTTAGGTTCAGCAGATTATCTAGTGTGAGCCCAAAGCTTGATTTACGCTTGGTGCAGGCTTATTATGAACAACTCACATTATGGTTATTTTTCTAGTGCATTCAATAGCTTTTCCTCCATTGGGGATGGGTTTGAGTCGGATATGACTATATCTGATTCAAAAAGTAGAATCGGAAAATTATACCCATTTTATTTACCATATTTGTATTAGTTCTTGAATGGTTTAGACCGAATGTGATCTGAATCTAACTTGATTAACTAAAAAATAATATAAATTTAAATTAAAAATAAAAAACTAAAAAATAGTATTTTAAATATTTTAAAATATAATTTTATAAAATATTACCTATTCGGATCGAATATGGATCATATGACAATAAATTTATATATAATCCAAATATTTGTTAATAATTATATATCTAAAAAGTCCCAACCCAATTTCAATCGTAAAGTAATTTAGATTGAATATAAATGGGTCGAATTTAAATTAGATTCACGGATTATCGGTTATCCAAACCCGTCCCAGGCATTTAAATGTTTGTATGAAGATTTTATATTGTATTCTTAATCTGTCTTGTGTACCTTAGGATATTGCCCAGATTACTTTTTATACTCTTGATCTATATAGGCAGCTCACGTCATCATTTTAAAGTATGGATATTGCCTCAAATTTTGTGCTTTCCTTGGATTTGATTGCTTCTTTCATTCACCAGAGTTCTTTCCTATCTAGTCTATCACCATCACCTTCAAATTATTAGTCTGTCTTCGGTAGAATGCTACAGGTGTCCGTAATATTTCCAATTTCTTAGAAATAAGAAGTGGAGAGGAAGATGGAATGGAGATGGAAGCCATAGAATTAGAAAGTGTCACTAGGTCTTAGAGATTTTTTTTTTCTTTAAGGCAATCCTTCGTACCCACACATGTTCACAACACCAGCCTTACACAACCGCTCCCATGAGACACACTTACACACCCCCCCACCCTCTTACCGACAGGCAGCAATACATGCGAAGATTTAAGTCTGAAAATTTCATTGATTCGCTAGAAACAGTGAGGGTATTTAATGCTAGAAAACAAGCCCACACGAGGGTCACTACACTTAAAAACAAAGCTCATTAAATTATACAATATTATCAAGCACCCAACTAACTTTAATAAGATATAATTGTAACATAAGTGTGGCTCTCTCCCAGGTATCCTATCCTCAGAGGTCGATACCTCCCACAAGTAGTTATACGAGCTGGCTTTCAAATTTTACATATTATTGACTTTGGGTGGATCCAAAAAAATGACTAGTCATTTAAAAGAGATCTACTGTCCATTTTATATAATAATCACCAGTTAATCTCAATTTAATTACCGAACTATAAACTAGAATACCATAAGCCTATGCCTAATACCTAACCTTGCAACTACCCAACTAAACCCCCATAATAAAACCATCCAATCAGTAACCTTTCTAGTTCTAGTTAATGGAATCATACGTTCATGCGGCTCACCCAAACTTTTATTCTTGGATATAGTGTGGTTTTTATGGTTTTATTTTCTTTCATTTTTATTTGTTTGGTGCGAGGTGAGTAATTAAAAGGGGTATTATATTTACGATCTTTTTATGAGAAGTAATTACCAGTTTTCAAAAAAATTTGCTCACAAACTTGAATGAGGTGAGAAGATACAAAGAAATAATATCAAAGAAAAAAAATAAGAAAAAAGAACCCATTGGAAAGTGAAAATACCAATTACTTAAGTGATGTGGTTTTAAAACTAAATTGGAAGAAAGGTAAGCCGACCTAGGGGTGCTAATTGAGCGAGCAGAGCCGAGCTCGACGTGTGTTCGAGCTCGGCTCGAATAGTTCGAAACTCGTTCGAACTCGACTCGAAGATCGAACGAGTTTTGAGCATACATGCTGGAGTTCGAGCTCGAATATCTTTATATGTGTTCTGAGCGGAAGCTCAGGCACCACCGAATATCTTTGCTATTTTTATTAATAGTTCGCCATTTGACGAACAAATTAAAAATTCAATCTTGACAAAAAAATAGAGGCGATATTGGTTTGGGAGCACATCAACTTGCTTAGTCGTCTGAGGTGAATACTTACCATCTCAACTATCTTACTTCTTCGTTGTTATATTATATTATATATATATATAATATTATAATATAATATGAATATTGTGCTATTTTATCATTCCGGTTGTTCGTTCGGTCTAACGAGCTACATTCATTGAACACGACCTTTTGCTCAACTCGACTCGTAGATTCGGTTAC
>JAURVB010004952.1:0-19277 GCA_033002965.1 Piper betle
GCCCAGTGGCTCCTCAATAGTGCCCTTCAGAGTGTTCACGTGGAGTATGATGTTTTCTTTCAGATGAGAGTTTGCTCTCATAGCCAGTTTGTTATAGTTATTTTATTTTCCGGACCAGTAACGCTTGTTACTGACGTTTTTCTATATATATATGTAGGTGATAAGTACGAGATGGATGAGCCAGCTTGGACGGAGGAGCAATGAGGTCTTGTGCACACACATGTTAGATTTTTGAACGTTTAATATTGTATTATTATGTTATTATTTTGTGAATGACATGATTAAATGTTTGAGGCATGATGATGATACGAAATGAAATGATCACAGTAGCGCAACAAAAGTATGATGGGTTAGGACCCAAGTTCCAGAAATCAGATTGTGTGTTAATGAAATTATTGATATATGCTTATATACCTGTATAGATTATTTTGACAGGGTGGACCCTAATTGCACTTTTAGGGGAGACCCGGTCTGTTTTGATTTCAGACTTTTGATCGTAACTGTATTGGTGTGTATTTTGAATTGCTTGTCATTCATGTAGTACCATGTTATGATTTTGCATATTTATTCATTTATGATGGATCGTATCTTCATCTTAAGACGCCGAGATTGGATCCACATGAGTTAGGTTCGGGTTAGCCGACCTAACCGGGGCCTGTAACATGCCGGTTTGGTTCACGAGCGTGAACCGGATTTGGGGTGTTACAGGCGACGTTATAATTCAGTGGTTATTTGTTAGAAAACTCTCGTAAAAATCTTACAGAACCAAATTTCAACCTTCAAGGAGGCTTAATCCATACAACCTTACTGAGTTTCATACAAAGCACACTAAATCATACTATCATAAAAGGGGATTCTTAAGGTTCATAGATAAATTTTGGATGGGGTTGGCCCTTACACTCTAAGGTTCATAGATAAATTCCACCACGGCTGGCCCATGGACCAATCAAGGGGAATAAGGCTCATTAAGCTAGGCCCTAAGGTGCTAGAATAGTATTCCTAGGCTGCGCACTAATTTTGTAACTATTGGTTAATTGGCTAGAGGACTCTAAATAGCCCTGGGTCAGTTGGCGTAGTTAGCTAACACACGAAGATTGAGTCTAGTAAGAGTTATGCCAAATTTACTGTGTAAATGGGCCTAAGTAGATTTTACAAACTAGGTCATTGGATGGGTTGTTTCTAGAGCTACCTGAACCCTAACAAATTTGAAATTCACAAATAAAATTAGGAACCTACCCACATGGCCCAAAAATTGGTCACGGTGCTATTGAGACGTAGGGTAAGTTATAGACCAAGTTCTGCTAAAATCGAACACCATTAACTTATTTTGAGGTATTTTTAAACAGGAGTGAAAAAGCTAGGGTTTTCCCCTCCATCTTTACATTTTCCAAGTAGACACCTCCTAAACATACCTAGATGATTTTTACCCAGTCCCAAAATTTATATATTTTAAGTAGACACTTATTGGAGCATCATATATTTTTATCATATTTTATTAGCTTAAAATTAGTGGCTTAACATATAACACAAACACAGATCATGCTCACAGTCATAAACAACACACGAAATATAAGGTGTATTTATGGGTTATGTTCATGATTATTTAGTGGTTAAATTAGGCTCAAAATTTTATTAATAACTCCTAAAATCACCATGAACAATATGTAATATTGTGAATCAGCATATCCTACTAGGTCAGAGAGTAAAAATTGAAGAAAGGAGCACTTATGTCACTATAACGGTAAAAGTTGCCACATTTCCTCATTTTTTACTTTAATACATGCACATTATAGGTTATTTCACGTAAAACACACAAAACAAGTTGTACATATACATGTTGTGGGTGCAATAAAATAAGAAACGTGAAAATTTAAGTTACGAGTGCCAATATATAATTTTTATACCAAAATAGTGCATACTAGTGACCTACGTATATTATAGAAATCATATCTATTTATTTACATGGTTAAATAAGATGCGTGAGTATTAAAAATACTCCGAAGAGGAAGGTACACATTATAAAAGTGTCAAAAAATAAAATAAAATAAGGCAAAAATGCAAGAGATAAACACAAAACAACAAGCAAAAAAGGCAGTACAAACCTAAAACTAACGAGTGAAGACCAATGAGAGGTCTTTTGAGTCACCCAACCTCAAAACTTACTACCATAGGAGGTTAGAAATGTGGAGGAGGGTGATTGGACCTCCAAGGAGGAACAAGAAAAGCAAGGAGAGGAGAAGAAGGTTGTTGGAGGTGAGGAGGTAAGGAGAAATGGTAAAAAGGTGAGGGAAGGGATGAGTTTTATAAAAAAAGGGTTGGTGGTTTGGTTATGTCTTAGGTATAAGTGTTATACCTAAAGAGGTATGGGTTGGATAAAGAGGTATTGGGTTGGTAATGTAATAGAGGTATGAATTGGATAAGGAGGTATGAGTTGGATAAGCGATGTCACAGGTATAGGTGTCATACTTAAAGAGGTACGGGTTGGATAGATATAGATATATAGGTTGGGTTAGCTAAAGAGGTATGGATTGGGTTATCCTAAACCCAAAAACTTATGCTTTTAAGCTAAAGAGATAGGGCCCACCTCAAGAATTGCATTATAGTTCCCAAAAAGGGGTTAGGACGGTTTAAAAGGGTTATCAAACACACATGCATACAAAAGACACGCGAGGGACACATTCCTAACACCTAACTATATACAACTCTAATGGACCAAATATTAAAAAGTCTAGCATGCAGCATCCAAATAGGTGTACCGAGCGCCGAAGTAGGAGAAGACCGGGTAACTTACACCATACTAACCCTACTAATAAGAAGAGTCAAACCCTATTAACCTGATTCAAGTAACAACTAAATCGACAAGTAAAAACCCTTGGGTAGATGGCCTGAGTTTTACACAACACCTCCCCGCGACTTAGATGTTGTAATATGCTCAAATTCTTATTCTTAGTCAAAATAGTTGGTTTAGTCATCTTAATTACTTACATGTGTATGATTTGTGCTAACGCAAACACTGGATCATGGAAACCAGTTCCACATACACACAAATAAGATTTTAAAATATACAAAGCATTATCAAGTGTTATGACATCATACCCTAGCACTCCGTCGTCACGTAGATCTTCATAGGACATGGATTGTATGATCCTCCTTCCATGTTTCTTCAACACACAAACAACTACACCCAAACAAGTTTAGAGTACCTTTAAGTTCTCCTCGTTGGGTTTAAGAACTTTGAGACTATTACACCCTATAAATGATTGTTAGATTTCCCCAAAGTATAAATGCTTAACAATAATAATATAAATTAAACTAAAAGAAACAAGCATGCACAATCAACGATCTATTGACTTAATCTGAATCATATAAGCTTCATAGTTTAGGCACATACCCACACAAGTATATGATCCAAATCCTTAATACTTAAACACACAACAACGTGATCTCCCACCATGAGCCCTCTAATCCGTCCACCCGTACCATTCATCCAGACAACACACTTAATATATAAGGAAAATTGTCAGTAATCAAATAAGTTAAAAAATAATTACCAATAATATCAACTGGCAGATGGCTATAAAATTATTACAGGCAAATGAGTGTAAAATTGTTACAATATCAAAATATTTTGACTCGACTATTTGTCATAGCCTACAATATTAAAATTTTTGACACGGGAGAACTATGACAAAGACCATGTCAAATTTGGACACAACCTTTGTCACATATTTATTGTGGTTAAAATTTTTTGATACAATAATACCATAACAATCTCATGTCAAAAAATTTAAATTATTATTATTATTATTTATTTATATATTTTTTGTTCTTACATAGTAGCCGCCGTCTGTTGCCAACAGTTGTGTAGCGCCAATGGTGCCAAAGGAGAGGTGGGGCATGAGTGTTGGACATAGGGCATGGTAGAGGCAGGGGCTAGGGTGGGTTACGCCGAAGGTGGGGCCATGGCAAAGGCATGGGTCTAGTGGGCCATGATGGAGGTGGGGCATAGGGTGTAGTGGGGCCAAGACGGCAAAGGGAGGCCGGGATCTCATGGAGGCATGTGGGCCTTTTAGTGGATGTAATAGATGCCTTATTGCCTTAGGTCTTCGAGCTTTTAAATCTTCAAATTCTCTAATTCTCAGGTTTTGGAGATGGAGTAGCAGTGGCCTTGTTTTCTTAAATCAACCTCCTTGTTGATGCAATATGTAACCTATCACATGAGAGTTTTGGGTCTTCAAATCTTCAAAATGACTCTCTTTTTCTCAAAAATAATCTTCATATCTTCTAAATGGCTCCCCTTCTCATAGAAAATAATCATTTATTTATAGACCACAAATGAAGAAAGAGTATAGAGATTTTTCTCATATTTTCTCCTTGAAAATCTCAACTTATTTGGAACAAATTTGTCTCAAAGGCTTTATAAAAATCTCAACCATTTTTAACTTAGTATGGTCTTTTAGGGATTGATTTGTCTGATAGACAAAAAAAGATTAAATGTCAAATTCTCTCTTATTTATTCTATTTTAACTCATTAATTTTAATTAACTCATCGCTCGGATTGAATATGCTAATTTATATCTCACTCTTAAGATAGAAAATTCATTTCCAAAAAGTCCCGACAAATGATGATTGAGATGGGATTTTGCATTTTTTTACCATGAAACGCTCGATTTCCATTTTGGTTGTAGGTGTAACCAACCCGCCACTAAGGATATAACAAAAAAAATAATAGAAAAAGAGCTCCGGTATAAAGATTTTCATTGGTGCGTAAGCCACTAACTCTTTTTCAAATTCGATAAATATTGGTTGATCATATATTTGATTATAGTAAGATGATTTAGAGTATCATTTCTTATTGGATCCCCTTGAATTCCATATTCGAAGTTTATTAAATGCATTGGTACAAGTTTTGTTAAGAGCGGGCTTGATCGAGATGGGTTTTGATCTTTTATAAAAATGGGGATAAAAGATGGAAAAATAATACTTGAGCCTCTAGTAAAATTAGGCCATCAGGACAAAGGGGCGCTTTATATGGTCTTCATTTATAATTAATAGATATGCTTAATTATTACGCGGTTAAGCCCATGGAGGTGACACACATAAGGGTTCCAAATGCACATAAAAAGTACATATGTATTGAACCTCCTAATAAACAATCCATATTTTTATTATATACTAAATTTTATTTTACAAAAAAAGTAGTCTTATTATATATTGAATTTTATTTTACAAAAAAAAGTAGTCTTACTTTTAGTTCTTGCTAATAATGTATACATAATTTTCATATAAAATTTAATTTGATCCAATTTAACCCGGTTAAACAAGCTATATTGTTTACCAGCCAAAAATCTGATATAGTTCACTAATACAGTTTTAAAAAAACTTGTTGACAATTCCAAATGTTTGGTAGGGTGATGCAGTTCTTATAAAATTATAAATCCAACATTAGCAAGAATTAGGAAATGCCATAAAATATGATATAAACGAGGGAATGACTCAACATGCATACATTGGGCGAGATCATTAAATAAAGAGGGGTCGAGCTTAGTGCAAAGTGGAAGATTTTGGGATGGCTAATATTGGCAAAGGGTAAGCTCCACTATGGAGCAGCATTTCATATTGCACAAGAGTAGTACCATGTGGAGTTTTTATCACCATCAAGACATTGATTGACCGATTTAATTAATCATTTAGATTGTGCTTACACACACTACATAAAGCTTGATCAAATATAAGTGGTAACATTAATAAGTAAAAAACGAGTATCAGCAATAGGTGATACTCTTATTCTAGCAACATGATGTAAGCTTTTAGACCATAAGAATTGTCGAATAGTAAGGAAAGTAAAAATACGGTCATATAATCTACATAGATGGTTAGATTTACATATTATTGATATCCTTATATTTATTGTTGCCAACACTAACCAATCTTAATAAATATTAGTGGTGCCTAAAATATTACCGAATCTGGCCGTGGCATGGCCAAATCCATTTGCACGTGGCAAGATCGGGCGTTAATGGTTGTTTTCAGGTGTAAAAGTGTTTTTATTTTTACCCGTAGTCATTTTGAACACCAGCCCGATCATCGGATCCGGCTGCTATGGGTGGTCGGAGTTCCAGCTGCATATAGCCCGATCGTAGATCGACCAACAACAATTGGGGAGGGTGGGTTTTTGGTTATATTTGTGTTAAGCTTTTAAGGATTGTGTTAATATTATAATTTATCTTATTATTAGATGTGAATTTTTATAATTGTCACTTTGTTTGTTCCAATTATAAAAAAGTGACAAAACTCAAAATAATATTTCACGTTTACAATTACAATGGCAATTTTATTCAAGGAGTTGATAAAAAAAATAGAAGCCCTTTTTTTAATTTTCTAACGTTGTTTGAAGGTCTTTATAAGATGCCTCTATCGGTTTATATTTTGCCAATATTCGGGTAAACAATTTCTTAGTCATTATTATTATACTTTTATATTTTTATAATAAACAGATTCAAAACAACTAACTAAACACCTAAATTTCTATAGAATTTTTAGTTTATATATTTATAGAATTTTATTTTTACAACCAAACATGGTGTTTATTTTTTTCAAGGAAATCTTCAATTAGACACACTACAGACACTCTCGCCCAATACACCCAATCATGAACCTTGCAACTCATAAATAAATCTTATGGCCACCACCAATTTGGCCTAAAATCTTATTGGGTATTTGGTTGCATTGTTTTAAGCCTCTTTATTCAAAAAAGATATAAAATTATAATGATAATAACTAAAAACATATTTGGCAAAATATTGACAAGATATAAAACCTTTCTAAAATGTTAGAAAATAAAAGACAGGAGTTACTCTCTTTTTATTTTTATTTTCAAATGCTTGGAATAAAACTACTCCAATAATAATGACCGCAAAATGTTATTTTCTTAACTCTCACTTTTTATAATTATTACTAGCAAGATTTCTCTATCACAGGTAAGATATACCACAGATAAATTTTAATTTTATAAGTAAACTCTCATTGAATAATGAGATAATTTATAATAATTTAATATTTTAAATATAGATTAAAATATAATAAATTTTTACTTTTATTGTATTTTGATTAGTTACTCTTACTTTTAATCAAATACTAGTATTAAATTCTTCTTTTATTATTCAAAATAAGAATAGATAAGAAAAAAACTTTATAATAAAATTTTCTTGACATTTTGCATAACCTTTTTATCATAACCAAAACTCCTATTAATCAAACAGATTATAAAAAATAATGTTGTCTATTTTTTTATATTTGCAATATGGATATTAGATTTTGGCCAAATCCCGCCTCGAAAAAACCTCAACACGCCTTTTTTTAAAGGCAAATCCCCTACACCTACACGATTACCCAACCCTACACCCACACACACTCACACAAGTTCACAACACCCGCAATCATAATAAAAACCTTTTACGATTACTACAATGCCTCTTGCAACCAAACCTAATCTAACCCAATTTATTGGGAAAAATATTTGCCGTAACAAACTCCTTGTAACAGTCTATTAATTGGTACAAATCATTATAATTTAGGGAGTTTAAATACTAATTATAATTATTTCTTCTAAATTTTTTGAATTGTGGTAATTTATATCCTACTTTATCGATGTTATAGCTACTGCTGGCCAAGATCCCACAAACCCAAACCCTCGTTGCTTTGAAAAAACCCAAAAGAAAACCCCAAGCCTCCCAACCTCACCCCGGGCTGCACCCTAGCCCACCGCACCCCACCCCACCCCCAATTTCCCCGAAACCGCACCCCCCACCCCATTTCTCGGTCTCGTCCCCCGTCTCCTCCTCGCCGCCGACACCTCTCACACCTCCTCCGCTCCGCTCCCATGGAGGAGCAGCGGCCGCGCCACCACCTCCGCCACCACACCCCGCCGGAGCGGAAGGGCCAGAAGCGCAAGCTCGAGGTGGTCAAGCACGATGAGGAGGAGGACGACGATCGGGACGACGACGCCGCCGCCAGCCGCGCCACACCCTCGTCGGAGCCCCACCACGACCTCATCGCCCAGATTCGGTCCCAGGTCGAGCTCCTCCACTCTGCCTTCTCGTGGGCGGACTCCGATCGCTCCGCCGCCAAGTGCGCCACCCACGTCATCGCCGAGCTCGCCAAAAACGGTAATCCGCCTTTTTCGATCGGAGCCGAGGCGGTGGGAGTGGTTGCTGTTTTTATTCTGTTCATGCTTTTTTCTTTTTTTGGTTCTGTTTTAGAGGAGATTGTGAACGTGATTGTGGAGTGCGGCGCGGTGCCGGTGCTGGTGAAGCACCTTCGTGCGCCACCGGATGGAAGGGAGCGGGACGAGGAGGCGAGGCCGTTCGAGCACGAGGTCGAAAAGGGCAGCGCCTTTGCTTTGGGTCTTCTTGCGGTGAAGGTGCGTTTGGATAACATTCATCATTTTTTATGGTTATCTCTGGTTAACTAATTGTTGGAGTTGTTTATGTTGAGATTTCAGATTCTGAGTAGAGATTGTATGTATCGCATTTGTATAGTTTAAAGTCTTAAATGCGTTTGTTTTTGTTCAGGTTAAAAGTTTTGGTTCCTTGAATTAGTTTGTGCTAGGTATGACTCCCATGGTGACACTGTCAATTTATGGGCGAGAGAAATTTTGTGGTCTTTTCTTGCCTTGTGATCGTCCGTAATTGTTCAATTATGTTATCAGAGCTGACTAGGTTTTGTACAATGTCTGATACGGTGACTGTTGTCCAACACTTTTAGTTGTTTTCTGAGGATAATAGCGGACAGTCAGTTTGTCTGCCCTGCAGTTTGTAAATGTGAGTTGAATGGTAGTGACTTTGTTAAGGTTATTTTCCTGACAATAATGGTGGTGGCTGGTGTAGGAGTTAGACAACGTGGTCATGGCTATGAATGAGTTCCCCTTCCTTTCAATTTTTCGTTTTTTTCATGGTGCACGAGCTTTTCCTTTATGAATAAGTTTTGTGGGAAAACATGATAGTTAACTGATGAATAAATGCTTAGTTCCTTTTATCTTTCTTGATGAAATTATTGTGGACCTATTTAACATATAAAGAGTTGTAAGTGGCAATTAGGTTGTTAAGTTATATGTGTTGCTGTATTTTTGTTAATACTGAGCATGAATTTATGTAATTACCTTATTCCCTTCCCAGCCATTTTGTCTTCTGCATTGACAAAGTAATTTTTCTTTCTTTCCTTCTTTATTTTTTTCTTTTTCTTTTCTTTTTTTCCTTTTGAACAGCCTGAACATCAACAGTTGATAGTTGATGCTGGTGCTCTACCTCATTTGGTGAACTTGTTAAGAAGGCATGGAGATAGATCAAATTCTCGTGCAATCAACAGTGTCATCCGGAGAGCAGCTGATGCTATTACAAATTTAGCCCATGAAAACAGTAGTATTAAAACCAGTGTCAGGTTCAGTACATTTGTACTTTTCGTTTATTATGCCAACAAATTTTCTATTGCCTGTCCATTAAGTTTGTAATCCTGCTTGTGCAGGATTGAAGGTGGAATTCCACCTTTGGTTGAGCTTCTTGACTGTCTTGACACAAAAGTACAGAGAGCAGCTGCTGGGTCTCTGCGAACTTTAGCTTTTAAAAATGACGAAAACAAGAATCAGGTGTGTTTATTTGTTGTTTTATTTCAGTAAAATGGGCCATTCAACAGTTGTAAAAAAGTATGTGTATATATATTACCGTTGGATATAGATCGATGGTGATCATGTTTTTGCTTTGAAAATCATCGTCACCATTAATTCCTATCCAACACACTAGAGTTGGGTTCCTAACTTCTCAAGTTCTCACCCAATCATTCCTCTATACATATTATGTTGATGTCTTTGATGTTCAATGTCTTATTGGTCTTCAGATTGTGGAATGCAATGCACTTCCTACACTAATTCTAATGTTGCGATCTGAAGATGCTGCTATACATTACGAGGCAGTAAGTTTCTTTTGCAATTTCTCTTTCCAAATCATTGATTATGTTTTGGAGTTTGATGAGATATGTACATTCTTGTGATAGGTGGGCGTGATTGGGAATTTAGTGCACTCCTCCCCAAACATAAAGAAAGAGGTTCTTCTGGCAGGAGCATTGCAGCCTGTGATTGGATTACTGAGGTGGATTGATGATTGTGCTCGCAGTCCAGTGCGGTTTACTTTCTTTTGACTGTTATGCATTTTGTTAAGTTACTCATATGCTCTTTGATAAATCCAGCTCGTGCTGCACAGAAAGTCAAAGGGAAGCTGCATTATTACTTGGGCAATTTGCTGCAGCCGATTCTGATTGCAAGGTATGTGCCTTTACGCTTTACATATCTCAGATCCACATGGATATTTCTTATAGATATATTTGGAATTTGCTTTATTGAAGTGATTGGTTCATGCAGGTACACATTGTTCAGAGAGGTGCCGTAAGGCCACTTATTGAAATGCTCCAATCTCAAGACATACAGCTGCGTGAGATGTCGGCATTTGCTCTTGGGAGGCTGGCACAGGTTAATCTTTTTGCTTCTTTCTTTTTGTATTCCACACACAGATAATGAATCTTCCATGTCGAATTCCTAGAAAAGCAGTTTCATTGGCTAATTTGTCAAACATTACTTCTGCTTTGTGAGGCTATAAAAGTGGGAGTGAATGTTGTTATTACTTACTATTTGACGAAGTCATTATGGATGTATATCATGTATATTTTTATTTATCTTAGCATTTAGTATCAAAGAATTATTGAAATGGTGGTGCTTATTTGTATTTGCAACCCACTTCTCGTGTTGTGACTGTGAATAGAAAATGCAGGACACTCATAATCAAGCTGGTATTGCCCACTATGGAGGTTTAGTGCCGTTGCTAAAGCTTCTAGACTCTAAGAATGGGTCTTTACAACACAATGCTGCATTTGCCCTTTATGGTCTTGCGGATAATGAGGTATTACTTACATTTTAGAGACAAGAATTAGCAGATAATGAGTTATTATTTAATTTTAGAAATAAGAATTTATCTGTGGTTAAGCCCTTTCCCAGACCTCACGCTTGCAAAAGCTTTGAGCACTGTGATGCCGTTTTAGTCAATCAATTTCTAACATTAAGAATTCTTGTATATAAAAAAATTGTAGGACAATGTTGCTGACTTTATTAAGGTTGGAGGAGTTCAAAAGCTTCAGGATGGAGAATTTATTGTTCAAGTAGGTGGAATTATTTTGACAGTTGTTTATATGCATTTGTCATCTGTAAATTCTATGATGCTACATAAATAGATGTTCTGTGTAGTTTGGTAATTTGTTAACTAAAAAATTAACATTTTTTCAGGCAACTAAAGACTGTGTTGCTAAAACTTTGAAAAGATTGGAGGAGAAGATACATGGAAGGGTTAGACATCTTCATGTTTAAACACTTGTTTTAGGAGTGTACTTTGTAATAGTTGCTTCGCAAGTTTCCTAGTGAATGCTGTTTGCTCGATTAGTTAAGTATTTCTTACATCTCAACCACCTACTCAGGTGTTAAAACATTTGTTGTATTTGATGCGTGTTGCTGACAAGATTGTGCAAAAACGTGTTGCCTTGGCTCTTGCTCACCTTTCTTCCCCTGATGACCTAAGGAAAATATTCATTGAGAATGCTGGTATGATTGTTTTAATTATATACGATCCATCTTCTTTCAATTGTTGTCTCTGTTTCCACTTAGTATCCCTTACCTGTTTACTTGTTAAAAAATTATCATGTTTAGGGCCATAGATCCAATACACCTTCAATTGACGAGACAAAGCTTTTATTGTAGACACTTCTAATGCTCTACCCATTCTCTTTCATTATTAAATCTGTTTTCTTTGGACAGGGTTGGAGTTACTTTTAGCTGTGCTTGGATCTCCAAATTCAAAGCAACAACTAGATGGTTCAGTAGCTCTTTATAAGATGGCTACTAAAGCCACATCACTTTCCCCAATAGATGCAGCTCCTCCATCCCCGACACCTCAGGTTTACTTTTTTAGCCTTCTTGATTTTACTATAGATGCCTCTCTTTTCCTTTCTAATTATATTTTTTTAAAGTCCCATTATTAAATTGGTATTGGTATAATAAATTAAATTTCATGCATTAGTCCTGGAGGTATTATGATGCAGCCCTCTGGTTTTGGGAGAATTCCTTTGCCTTTGGAGGTTGAATTCATAACTCGGGGTGGTGAACTCATGTTGGACTGCACTCAATTAAGACATATCCTAGCAATTACAGCATGAATGGGAATGATCAGTCAGGAAGAGAATGAACATTAGAGGGTTAGAGATCAGAATTCAGAAGAGTCGAAATAGGCAATAAGTTGGAAACAGGAGAGAAGAGCCGACAAGAATAGAAATAAGAAGAGAATTGGGAAAGTAGCAATTTCTTTCACACCCAAAATTACCCTAGTTTCCCCTTTTATACATTCTTCAACTTTGAAATTCAAATCCAATATCTAATTGCAATTTGATCACTATTATTGATTAATTCACTATTAGCTACTAACTCACAGAATTACTTAAGGATATAACATATTGAGTTTGACTATTTGGTTCAATGCAATTCTGGACGTACAACAAAGATGTTGTAACTTTTCTGACCTCATTCCTCTTTTTCATCCCCCTTATCTCAAATAGTTGAGGTTAGGGTTATCATTCTTCCCATCCACCTCATCCTGTTATGGGCCATACCTATGCGCAATTCTAAATTCTTCCTGTGTATTTTTTAATCACCCTATTCACATTCTTGTGGGCCTGTCTCGTCCTCTTTATACCATGAGAAACATGCATGTCTTATATCTTCATGACAACACCTAGGGCCCATGTTTATATGGTGCCCAGACCATGGTAATCAATCTGTTTGTATATTATCCTCATTTGATTTGTCCTCCCAATTGTGCATGTATAACTGAACCGAACTGAAAAACCAAATCAACCAAACTTCACTTAATTTGGTGACCGAACACTAACCAAATTAAATTGGTCACCAAACCAAATGAACCAAACTAATTCGGTTTGGTTTAGTTCTATCAGTTTCGGCCGAACAAACTGAAGTTTCTTTTCCCGGTAACTGTCTTTCCCGTGGTAGATTTGGCACTCTGCGACAACGGCAAGGCAGACACAATGCGATATCAAGGTCGCATGATCTGAAAGAGTGTACTGAGAAGTTTATGGTGCTGTAGCAGTTGGAGAAAGAGAGGAGCTTGATTTTTGCTGATGAAGATGCCGGCACCAGCATAGGAGGACCATTTGCCAATCCAAAGAAGGGAACAAATTGCTGCATTATTCCATTATACAAAATAGAATCAGAAACCACCATGAATCACCAATTCACCATTTCCATCTCTAGCTCCAAAAACCTGATCTTTTGTCCAAATCCATAGAAGAAAAAGAAAGAAGGTGGTGCTTACTTAATGCCATGGAGACTGATTTGGAGCTTAATGATGGTCCTCTATGTGAGCGAAATTTCTGCGCTTCAAGTCCATCCGGAGGTAGTTAAACCACGGGATGGCAGCTCTTCCCACACCAGTGCCGGTCGGCAGCCTGGGCAGTGAGCACCAACACCCCTTGCTGTGGGCCCAGATGTGGGCGATCTGCTGGTCATTCTCCTTGGTCCATGCACCCTTGTGAGAGGCACAGCGTCCTCCCATTGCCATCCTCTTCCAAACACCATCGATGAGGTAAAGGCATGACATATAGGAAGAAAGAGAACAGTGGTATTGGCACAAATGAACAATTATTTTGGCTTGTATGTTTTATCGGTTTGGATTGATTCCAACGAACTGACCGAAATAGTTTTTGGATGCAACCGAACTGCAACCAAAACCAAAGTAGCACCATGCCAAACTTCCAAAATGAGTTTGGTTTGGTCGGTTCAACAGCCTTATGCATGTATTATACTTTTTGGAATTTAATTAATTTAAAAATATTTTTAGAACATCTATTTTAACGTGTGATTCTCAACTACTCCCACTTTATCAATATGGTTATATTTAATAACCCAATGTTTAGTAATCTTTGAGTCCTTGTGCTATTAAGTTACCCTTCCATAAATGCAGCATACCTTGCACCCCTATGGTAGTATCAACATGACTTTTGCAACCATTTAGATGATTTTTGAATGACCATTTTTCCTTGAAATAGGTCTGATATAATACTGCTATTGGGTTTAATTATTGCAAAAATGTTATCGAATGATTTTTCTATTAACTTATTTCACTACTTTATTTTGTAAATTATTTGTCCAGGTGTATTTGGGGGACCAGTATGTGAACAATGCTACTCTTTCGGATGTTACATTTTTAGTTGAAGGTTTTTTCCTACGAACTTCTTGCTTTTGCATTCATGTAAATATATGCCAGTTGTGATGATAATAGTTATCTTGCCATTCTTTTAACATGTCAGGCCGACGATTTTATGCTCATAGAATTGCACTACTTGCTTCCTCTGACGCATTTCGTGCCATGTTTGATGGTGGCTATAGGGTGAGTAGGGTGATCTTGTGAACTTGTGTCCAGCCATATGTTAATTAAGTGCTTAATTGGCCTTATCATTTTTTTTGTTGCTTTCTTTATGAAGTTTTTATTTATCAGTTACTAGGTTTAGAAATTTGTATTCTTATTTGCGAGTGGCACTAGTGCAGATAGTAAATATTGGGGATGGGTAGGCGGATCTGGTTGCTTATTTTTTTTGCTAATGCTTACTATTCAAGCACATGCTCAAACTGTGGTTGGGGACATTTACGTCTCTCTTGTGTGTTGGGTCCCAGTGGGCATCTTTACAGGTGAGAAGGCTGTCAAACATAGTTCACACTATTTTTATTAGAGACCATTCGTAGTCCAAATTTAAGTTTGTGCTTCAGTGGGCTTTGGGTCCCAGTGTGCTTCAGTCTGAATCTAATTGTCGTTTAGGTTCCTGTGGCCTTTATGTATTTTTTTATTGGAGATAGGAAGATGCAACTAGTAGTTAATCACAACACCTGTGTGGAGAGGTCAGGAGGCTGAGATAAAAGATGACACTTGCCAATGCATTAAAAGCACTTGATTTTGCGGAATGGTAGACAAGAATCCATGTTTGGGCTTTTTTTATTATTATTTTGTGTGATAAGGACATGGATGGATGAGCATAGTTTGTTACAAAAAATAATATCTGGGAACAGTCAAATATTTAAGTTTTTATGCAATAAATCTTGTGCATTGGTCCTTAGAAGAATGCAGATGTACTTTTCCCATTGAAGTTATGTAAGTTCCTCCTTTTATGTTAGGTTATTCATCTCCTGGTTTCTGTAATCTGATGTGATTGGCTTGATATGACGTGTTCATTGTTAACTTCTTAATTTGGTCATTGATTTTGCATATGAATATGTAAAACAAGTGAGCTGTTATCTGAGCTACTTCGTGTGGTCTGTTTAATTTTGGCCTGATATTTTCAATTGTATTGCAGGAGAAGGATGCCCGAGACATTGAAATTCCAAATATAAGATGGAAGGTGTTTGAATTGATGATGAGGTGGGAGTGGTCAGTCTTCTTTCATGTTCTGATAATTGGGCATGACAAGATTCTTATGAATTTCCTATATTTGTACTAATGGTTTTAGATTCATCTATACGGGCTCAGTTGATGTGACATTGGATATTGCTCAAGATCTCTTGAGGGCTGCAGACCAGTATCTCTTAGAGGGTCTGAAGCGCCTTTGTGAGTATGCCATTGCTCAGGTAGTAAGTGAGAACTTTTTTTAAAAAATATTTATTATGTGTTCTCTTTGGGAAAGGTCTATTTTTGGATCAATCGATACAAAGTATGCCACTCACCATTTGAAATTGTTGTAGGATATGTCTCTGGACAATGTGTTCAGCATGTATGAGCTGTCCGAGGCATTTAATGCAATATCTTTAAGGCATAGTTGCATCTTGTTTATCTTGGAACATTTTGATAAATTGAGAGAGAAGCCTGGGTATGCCTCATCTCTCGTCAACTCTCATGTCTATATGTGATCTACATGTGATCCAGGTTCATAATGTTCTACATTTATGATTTTTGACTTTAGGTTCTCACACTTGATCCACCGTGTAATTCCAGAGCTTCGGCTTTATTTTCAAAAAGCAATCAACCTAAACGTCCGATCAAGTGGGTGTTCTGCTTTGAAGATTTGACTCTGACCTACATGGTACATCTAACCACATTTTATGGGGCAAATTGTACAGCTATGATGTTGTATTGCGTTTATTTTTGCCCTGCTGATGTCTATTTCAGGCGAGTGAAACTGAGTGACGAGCAAAGCGTTGTTTCTTTGTACCTAAAAGATGGGGAACTTTTGGTGTCTATTACACGGGTTGGGTTGTTGTCTCCTCTTTCACTCGTCATTGAATGCTGTACTGATTAATGCAAAAATGTCATTCTATCTGTCTGCCCATCCTTCTTTTCAGTCATTGATTAATTCTCTTTTAGAATAGTGGCCTTAAATCTAGTAATTTGAAATTCTAATCTCTCGTGTAAAATTTTAAGCGGTGAGGCCATTGATCATTCAGAGTGTTCTTTCTCTTCATCCTCGTTCAGGACGTTCTTTGTAAATAGGGGAAAATATTGGGGCTGCAGGTCCTCACCATTTGTGTCGAAAAATGTGGCATTCATTGACATTCACTGGACATTGGTTTAAAGTTGTGAATTTCGTTGTTGTTGTGAAAGAATATTTGGTTTGTAGTACTGTAACCTTAAAAGAGTGGTAGAGAATTGGGTTGAATAGTTGGTGCGGTCCCATGCCCATGAACGATGGTGGATGCTCTCTAAAAAGATGACTTCCAATGGTTACCTTTGAGCTTTAAGTTTTGACTCTGGTTGGCGGCATTCTCTCATCTCATCCAGGGATTTGGTTATAGATATTTGAATGTATGCAAATCGAGGTTCAACTCGTTTATATCTTATCCAAATTAATTCAGATTGGATACTTTATATAACTGAAAATATTTGTATCAAACACAAGTTTGGTGTTTCGATTAATATATGATCTAAATATTTGATGTTTTATAAAAATATATTTTTTAAATATTAAAAACAATATTTTATATTATTTTTCTCTCACATTTTATAGTAAAATTTATATTATTTACATTTTTAATAGACCCGGATCGGATATAAGTTTGGTGGACTTAGATTGGATATGAAAATACGGAGGAAATCAAATATAAAATATTTAGACTAGGATCTGATTACGGTCATGTTAATTAAGTACCCGCCTAAAACAAACCCGCCATTTAAGATAAATTTATAAATTAAGCCCAATTATTTACTATTTAACTTCTATATCAACCCAAGTATTTACCATTAAGTCAAAACCAAAACTCTAATTAATAGTCAAGTTTAGATAGATACCCATTTAACTATTCAAATTATATGTTTGGAAAAAATTTATTTGAACTATAAAACAATAATGTAAGTTTTAAAAGGTGAAGCAAAATAAAAATATTTTAATAATATAAATGCAATATTTTATAATTTTATTAATAAATATTAATTTTAAAAGTAAGCAAAGTATTAATCTTCATCACTAAAATTATAATTTAAGAAAGAATACAAGATACCTATGTTGAGTTACGAAACATGACTATTTATAATCAAATACTCGTCCCTCTCAAAGTAAATTTTATTATTAATTATCCAAAATTAGCCATACTATCCAAGACGAGTGAGGAAAAAAGTTAGGCTCTGCTCGGCTTGTTGGCTCGAACTTAATAAAATATATATACTTATCAATTAATAAAATAAAGGTTAAAAATTAATAAAAATTATATATATATATATATTAAAAAATTATAAAAGGAGTGCTAGGCCATATAAAATTAATTTAATAAGAAAGTTAGAGTCATGGTGGCCTGCCCAACAGCCCATCATAAATGAGCTGGCAAATAGATGGGTGGGCTAACTTCAGTGACCAAGCCCAGGAGCCCACCTGGGCTCTTGAGAATGAGACAGGTGGGCCGTATGAGGCTCGAGCCGAGCTCGATCCTGTTAAACGAGTCGAGCCGAGCCCGGCTCGTAAGCTAAGTTTTCAGGCTCGGCTCAGCTGCGTCAAGCCTCAACTCGATTCTTTTATACGAGTTGAGTTAAGCCCGTCTCGCTGAGCCAAGTTTTTAAGTTTGGCTCGGCTCGTCCGATCGTCCTGGTTCTGAGTAGGCCGAATGTTGTAGTCCCTCCCCCCTTCCCCTACCGTCGGCCGCCAATCCCTTCTCTCCCTCCGCCGGCCGCTGCCACAGCCACATCCTCGAAGGACCTCTTGATCTCCCGCCGCCGGCCACTGTGAGCCTCTATCCCTTGTTTACCTTCTCTGTCTCTATTTTTTTTGGCACTGTCGATCCTGCCATTTTCGTAGATCTTGGGGGTTCGAGTTTGATATGTTGGTGGCTTACGAATGTTCGATGTTTCTTTTCATCTTTAGCTGCGTGAAAATTGTTTGATTAAGTGCAGTAGCCTTTTTGAATTCGATTGTAGAAGGTGGAAAAGAGGTCAGACTTCATCTAACATAGTTCATGATAAAATGTAGACATTAATTATTGCATCTATTTTAGGGTTTGTCTAAATTATTAGTAGAATATAAACCAAATTATTGTTAAGTGCACGAGAGCTGTTTTGAGTATGCTGCAACTTAGGTTAGTGAGATTCAGACCCATGACCATCTTCATGAGATAATTTTATTGTACTTCATTAAATTTTTTAATATTTTGATTAGTTGATTTTTCTAATTTTAATCTCAAATTATTATTGATTTCTCCTTTTATTAATAAAACAGATATATAAACTTTTTATTTTTTTGCCAAACAATCATATGAAAATCATTCTTGCTTGATAACTATGATCATCCACAACTATTCGACAGCCTAAGATGGTAGCGGCCTCCCCATGCAGTCCCTCCTCGTCCTACTCACCTCTGGCGAGGGAATCTCGCTACGATGATCGAGGTAGGTTTGGCGACATTGCTCATCCATGCTGCAGCCTTATCGTCACCGGCAGCCCGCAAGGCCATTGTGGTGTCAAGCTAGTGGATATCCCACCAGGGCTTCCTCCTGATCCGGTGGATCTTCTCCAATTGGGAGCATGTAAGATTGCATGTCCCGGGCTTCAATTTGTTGATTGCCGATGCTAAAACCTCCTCTTTTCCGATAGTAATTGTCTCACGCAGCTCCTGCACGCCGATGGGCCGACGGATGCCGGCGGTGTAGATGGCGTTGGGGTGGTGCAAGGCGCGCACCTCCTCGGCCAGACCACCTTCAACCATCT
>JAURVB010004953.1:0-16559 GCA_033002965.1 Piper betle
TTTTTTTTCCGGGTCTTTACAGCTCTGATCAGACCCACGGCAGGCCTCAACGGCGGTGCTAGGTAAGAGGGAAAGTTAGGGAAGTCGAGGGAAGAGCTTCAACGTCACGGCGGTGGCGGTCCAGTGTGGACGGCCGCAGAATCACGTCGGGAATGGCAATGAAATCGTGGCCGATTTTTGGCATCACGACGGCTGGAAGTGTAACGACCCGCCCATTCCAAGCCACGAGCCAAGTGTTACTATATGAAACTAAGTGTCTCATAAATTAATTTTATATTAATTTTCAAGATTTCAATTAAATCCATAACAATAAATTTAATATACAAATGCTCCAAATAATCTAAGTCACATGAACCGAACCAAACTCCCACTACCATGCAAACAATCTCGAGAAAAGAACAGTCCAATAATAGAGTCCTCTAGCTGTCCTAACTCTACCCATCCTTCATGCTCATACTTGCAGAGGCAATTCCACGTTAGTGATAAAACCACTAAGCCGCATAATTAAATTAAACATGTCAATATAATCCCTATTATCGTTTCAAGAGTCTTTTCGTTGTTATTAGCCTATGCCAAACTCGTTATATGCTGGGAGGGGTGGCCACCCCATCCAGCTACCATTCCATGCATGTTCACACACGCTACGTGGCCCACGGCTTGTAGTTACCGATATTTGCCATTGACTCACCCTCTCAGCATCACAAGTGCATAATGAGTTGTCTTGCACCATTGCGCCCGGTCGCCCCTTTCGGTATGGGGGCAGGTGTTCAATCTTTCAGGGGGTGTTGCCTTGTCTCGAATTGAGTCGACCCCGGTTGCGTTCCGATGCATAGTGGTCAGATACTCAAACTTGTAAATATAGGAGTGGTAAACTTGTAAATAGAACTTGACTCGACACCTGCTCGAGTCAAGAATAATAACTAACTCGGAATAAATCCCAGAAAAATCCAAACAAATTGGCAAAAATTTCATAAAATCAAACAAAACACCACAACATCTAAATGACGTGTTGTATAACTAATAACCCACCCGAATACAATCTAACGCATCTAATGCGTTATTCGGCTTAAACTAATTCTACTGTCACAACATAAAAAATAGAATCACCAACCTTATACTCTCATATCTGCTGATAACTCAGTCTGCTGATGCGTATCTGACGCTATCATCGATACTTGGGTATACATGAACCCTCATAGCACGTGCACATGGTCGGCCTCGGCCCCGCGCACGTGTTCTGAAAGTTGAAACGACTTGAACCACGGTCAAACCAACCGGCTAACAACTATAAAACCGTGACTCGAGTGGCGGGTTTTACATTAACAACCTGCAAAATGATAATAGCAATAAAATGATAACTAGGTGCATGACTTACACGTAGCATAAGTAACATCCATCATGACATATGATTCCATATACACAATAGGGCACTAGCCCACAACAAAATATAGTAGATATGTAAGATCCCTCAACTTAGTCCCTCATCTAATACCTACTGGGAGAAGATCCTGTTTATAAGTAGGAATGGACTATAGATCTTTAACTTTCGGGGTACCCATTTTAAAGAAATGACTTAGCCCATTACGTTGCACTTTGGGCTGGGTCGTTACAAATGGTATCAGAGCCGACCTGGTTCCGTGTTAGATGGTGGGCTGGATTAGAAACGTTGGCTAGGCTGCCGGTCACAGGCCAGAAAGGTCGTGGGCTGGGGTTAGCAACGGGCCAAGAATTGGCATTTCGGGGACAAAATTCCCTAAGGTGGGTGGATTGTGAGATCCCTCAACTTAGTCCCACATCTAATACCTACTGGGAGAAGATCCTGTTTATAAGTGGGAATGGACTATAGATCTTTAACTTCCATGGTACCCATTTTAAAGAAATGACTTAGCCCATTATGTTGCACTTTGGGCTGGGTCATTACAAATGGTATCAGAGCAACTTGGTTCCGTGTTGGATGGTGGGCTGGACTAGGGACGTTGGCTAGGCTGCCGGTCATGGGCCAGAAAGGTCGTGGGCTGGGGCTAGCAACGGGCCAAATATAGGCATTTCGGGGATGAAATTTCCTAAGGTGGGTGGATTGTGAGATCCCTCAACTTAGTCCCACATCTAATACCTACTGGGAGAAGATCATGTTTATAAGTGGGAATGGAATATAGATCTTTAACTTCCGGGGTACCCATTTTAATGAAATGACTTAGCCCATTACGTTGCACTTTGGGCTGGGTCGTTACAAGATAGCCCCATAGTTTCGTTTTTACATAGATCCAATCCCCAAAATACTTAAACTCAAAACATATAGCAGGGTCATACAACAATCACACGGTACCATCCCCAACCATGAGTTTCTTGATCTGTCCACCTCTAGGGTGTTAAAGAGTACTAATGCAATTCTTACTTCTCCATACCACTTACTCTTTTACTCTTAATATCGTAAAATGCTTATAGTAATTATATAGTAGACTTAGGTAGGGATTTATATCATATGATTTCTAGATCTTCCACTTTGAAAACCATTAAGAGATCTCATCCTTGAAGTTGTATTAGACTACAAAAAACTTGACTAAATGGCCTGGCATCGGAGGGATGCGATAAAACACCACCAACATTGCCCTACACTAAAACTTGTTGAAAACCTCACTTATGTATCCAAACAAAGATGAAGCAGAAGATTTATACAGACCGGGATGAGTGGACTTCCTCATCCGAACTCAGCAAGCTCGCCCATATGTCATTGTAATGAGATGAACCTAAATCATACTCAGATCACATCAACACGCAAAATGAGGCAATGTCTGAACACATGCACACATATAGTAAGAGACTTAATTAACTTAATTATCTTACTTAGTGAATTTTTAAACCTCATTAGGTGACCTTAATTAAGTTTAGGGTTGCAAATATACTTAGTGGACAATCTTACACTTAGGGTTTTAACCAAACTGACTTCACTGGATGATTTTTCAGATAAACCAAATGGTATCCAAATGAGTTGAAATTTGGACTAATAGGCCTTGACATCCTAAAGGCCATACAAAAAATCTTTGTAAGATGACCCATGGTCCAACACCATGAACAAAGCCCACTAATACAAGGATAAGGTCTTGGGAACAGTGGTCTTGATCCATGTACCAATTTTCATAAGGCTTGTTTAAAGGCTTGGATAGTCTAAATGGGCTTGGGTAAATTATTCTTGTTACCTAATACCGTGGGCTTGAGTCTTGTAGTATGCTTGGTCCAAACTCCAAGTATTTGAGCCTGGGCGGACTCGGGAATGGCAGGCATTGGCTATGGTATTTTTGGAGCTGCATGGACCTACTTGGCTTAGGAAATTTCTAGAGGGAAATCTATCAATCCAAAAGCTACCAAAAATTATGCCGATAATAAAGGGAAACAACCTAAGATTTTTGTAAGATTCGGGAAAATTTTACCACCCAAAAGTACGGTTTAGGATTTTGAAACCGGAGCTAGAGCTTCGCCGGACATTCTTGTACACTTCTAAAATTGGAATTAACTATCCACCTAAATGATTTTGAACTTAGCCCAAAATTTACATGTTTCTCGTAAGCACTTAGTCCTTAGGTGATGTTTACAGATTTTATTAAAATATTTTAACTTGCTAAACATGGAGCACAATCTAAGAGCATGGAATATAACACCAACAATATAGAAAGCACACAATGTAATTAGGCGTTTTCTTCAAACCCTAAATGATGTTATTTTAGTATTGTATTTTTACACAAAGCATTTAACATCCTAACCTAGAAACTTAAAAAGGTAGCATCCAAATACTACTTAAAATAGGGTGGAAGAATTAGGGAAAGTGGCAAGTAGGCTGCCAAAATATTAAAGTCGCCACCTTTCGCTAATTTTGGCACCCATACATGCACATACAAGCCATATCAAACAAAACATGCTCATCAAACTAGTAGATCAACCTCAAACTAACATAATTAGACCATGACCATGCAAAAATATAACCTACAACATGTGATATGAATTTTCTCGCAGAAGAGTGCACATCCTTACACATACATATTACAAAACTCATAACTATTTTTATATGTATCCAATAATAATGAAACAAAGTTCTAAATTTTCCTAACACAATGATCTCCATTAATAAAATATTATAAAAATAAAAACTCAAAAAAAAATACAATACAAACATTAAAATGTCACTCACAAAGGGCTAGGAGGAGGTCGCTTGGGGTTTCCTACCCCAAGACCTTCATCTCCTAGAGCTCCTAGGGTCTTGGAGAAATCTTGGACAAGTTAAGGAAGGTTTTGTGGGAAGTGGAGAAGAGAGGAGAAGGGGCTACAATCAGAGCAAGAAGACCAAAGAGCCGAAAAGCTTGGGAAATGCCTTATATTTAAAGGCAGGTAAGGGCACCCCAGCTAGTCGACTGGCCAAGCATACGAGTCAATGTGGCATGAACCAAACCGCATGCTAAGTCAGGCCACACGACTGGGATCAAGGAGGCTGACCCAGTGCCTTTGGGTAAAATTGGAGGGAAATTTATGTTTGGGCGCAAGGGCCATGTCCTTGTGCCTTTGCACCCTTAAACTGGCATTTTGAATTCCTTGATAGCGCAAGGGCATTGCTGGGGCACTGTTGCGATGGACACAATTTTGACACACTTAGAGTTTACACCCTTGGTAGGGGTGGGTGTCGGTCGATCGGATATCAGACAAGGCATTGTCCATGCACGTCTACTTAACATTATAGCATTCATGCGCACCCTTCCCCTTAGAGCGTTCGAATGACCTTGGGAACCGCATTGTTGGTCCGTAGGATCTGTCATGGGGCTGATTCTAAGACCCAAAAATTTTCGATCCCAACCAGTTCTGTATGGTGTATTCCCACCATGAGAACACTCAGCCTTACACCAAGTACGCTAGATAGAATAATAACGGAAGCCCACGACACAAACACTAACCTTTGTGTTCGGCCAACTCACAACACCGAGGTTTACTGGTATTGATCCTAGCAAATCACCATCCCCGATATCGCTACTCCAATCAACCCTTCGCTCGATCACCCATGCTCGATCACCCATGCTCGATCACACCCAAGCACCGATACAACACTCTCAGCTATCAGCATGCCCTCCCGATAAGCTGTTCCGAGAACCAAACAGCACCCCACACAGGAACTGCCCGATCACCCCAAATACCAATATGAGTATTGGGGTCGTGCCGTCTGCCCTTGCTCGTCTCAACAACCAGTTACCACAACTGGCTAACTTGTAAACTTCGACCACGACCTAAGATATAGAAGTTCCCTGCCTAAAACGTCAGCTAACAAGCAACAAATAGATTACGGGAAAAACACTTCCCAACCTTATATCAACACATAAGGATTACAAGCACTCTACTCTCTCCTTCAAGTACTTGCTCGGCTCTTGGACAGCCCCCAAAGCCTCGCCCCAATGCACCCCAAATACAATGGAACTCATGGGATTACTATAACCCAAGTAACCTTCCTGATTGCCAACACCAGCAACCCCACAATGTGTACCTGGATTCTAGCAAGCGTCGATGAAATTCCAGCACTATCCACGAACACCGGCTGCAGCAACTTCATGGCTTCCTTCTCTCCCAGTAGACTCACGTTGCTCTCCCTCACAATGGGAACTCTCAACACGTCTAGATTTCTCCAACATCCTCTCTTTCTGGATTCCTCTCTTCCAGCCTTCACCCCGTGTGTTTATACACCACATCCTCCTATTTCCAGATAACTCCAACCTTAGTCAGCATCCTTATCTCCAAAGATCTGCAAAGATTCACGGCGTCTAGCAACCCAGTCCTACTCCACGTCCAGGTTCATCATGCGGCCTTCAAGTTTATCTCCAGAAGTTAGTTGCAATCTTCACCCGTCACCGGATATGGATAACATATCTTCTCCAAGATACGCCCCAGCAATTACCGACCACAATGTGGGCAATGGACTACCGCTGCACTGTCCAGCCTCTGTACCGCTCCATTCGTCAGCAGACGCCCAGCGCAAAACACCGCTACTGCTACACCAGCATGCCGCTAAATGGATCGGCATTCATCCTCCAACCCTGCACATCGCCCATGCACTGGCAGCCCCACACCAGCACTCACCCTCTAGACTCACGAGGAACATGGTCCTAAATTTAATTAAAGTAGACTCAAATAACAACAAAAAATAAATGCCATCCAGTCAGGCGATACAAAGCACTGGGGGAGACTATGGTACCATACATACCTACACATGTGGCAAAAAGGGCCAGCAAGCAACTTGATCCATGTCGAGACCCTCGATTTTACAACCCACTTGTGTAGGGTAACAACAATAGAGATGCATGGGCGATCAAGGAAGCTTTAAGTGTTTGAAATTTGTAGATCGCCTAGTCAAGTTCAAGGGAATGCTTCTTGAGGATGTGCATCAACTAAGAGAGTTCACAACACATGTAGTTGTCATCATCAAATGGGCAAGAATGTTGTACCTTGTTTTGATGAAGACAACCCCTCTAAAACTCTCTAAGTATGACCTAAAAGGAACAAACAACCGAAGGGAAACACATCACACAACAATGGGTAAGAAGTGTTGAATTGGAGAAGAGTTTGGCTGAACTTCGATCATGGTTTCTGCAACCAAAGACATGGGATGCAGACAAGGAAGACAATGATTTTGACCTACAGCGGACCTTCAGTCGAGTTTGGCTTCATGTTTCAGACTTTGGGTACCCTTCAATGAAGGGTTCAGCAACTGAAGCAAGACGATGTGTAGATGATTTAACAACCCAATTTTCTAACATGTATAATACCTAAATTAGGGTTATTACTAGTGTTATCCCCCAACGCACATGCATAAACATAAATAAAAAACACAATGGATTAATTCTTTTGATCCAATCGTCACTTCCATCCATATAAAACCAAATAAAAAATTCATACTTACATTACATAACATTCGAGTACCTCTCAGCAAAAGTCTACTATTCTATTGTACTAAACGTGCAAATAATAGAAATAAAAATCCTTATAGTTGAGTCTTCACATCCTATTGATCTAAAAGTCTCTTGTACCTGCGTACAAAACAAACTTTGTCCACTCAAAACCTAATATATGGCACTGAGTCCACTATTTACATCTGTACTAAACATAATAGGAAAGTACGTTTAAAGTGCATTCAATTAAACACTATGAAATACCGAACAGATATCATTCATAACATACAGTAGTTAATCATTGCATTCATTAACTAGAAATAACTTAAGTTAAATAAGCTAATATAATCTAATCGTATAAATTAATACATAATTTAAGCTTAGTATATACATAAAATATTATATTAACATTTAACATTAATAGTAGAACATAAAGTCATCAAAATCGTTAACTAATAATCATTGGATTCCCTTTCGGGACTATTAGTAAGTCGACTTCGATAGAAAACTTAAACATATAGACTAACCCTTTCGACAGAGCCTTTATCTGGAAAACTAGCCCTTTTGACGTAGACTTTGAAAACTATAAGCATGTAGAGACTAGCCCTTTTGACGTAGTCTTCATTCATTAAAAAGGACAAATACATTAAAAACTTTGATACATTTTGTTTCGAGTCAAGCATCATAACCCATATTTTTGGTACCCATGAATAAACCACTCATGATCAACTACTTTCTGTTAATGATTCTGGTACTTGCCTGACGGAGATGCCCTAAAACCACATTTTGTTTAAAAACTACATTAAAATGTAAGTTGATAAGCCTCCTCCTTGTGCTTTGACATAACAACATACATTAAAAACATTGTCGCATTATCACATTATTACTTTTTTCATAGCATAATATAACATAACATAGCGTAACATGATAACATGTCGAAAACATCAGACATTCGATTAACCTGTTTAATCACATATATAACCAGAGAGGATTTTAAAACTCCCCAAAATATGAATAAACACATACTTGGATTGTCACCTGATCTACATTCAATGTCGCTTGATTGTCCTCTTAAGCTGAACAATAATATATGACTATATTAACGTCCAGTGTAGCTTACCCATGCCTACAAGATATGACATGACATTACATGGATTTAATGCCCATACAACATGCAGACAATACATATAACAAACATAGTACATCATACAATTATTAACGATTCACAAATATATCAGACATAATATCAATAAAACATAAAATTAGGATTTTGAAACCCCAATTTTAAAAATACAGATCTCTTAGGATATTTAACCAAAACCTCTAAAATTTTATAGGTAGAAACTAGAGCGCTTGAATCTAATTTGTACATTAAAAGTTATAACTATTTTAAGCACTGCGGTGCTCAATGCCTTTGGCTTTGGACCCTCCCGTATTCAGCCTTGAGCCTCTTTTTTTTCCAAAGCGACAAATAACTATTTTGTTTTTCTTGCTTCTTATTTGATTCTTATCCGATTTTAGTGAAACAAAATTTTGGCTTTCAACCTTTTTGAGCACAAAATTATGGGTTATAGGAGGTTTTAATCAAATATGATTTACCCTACTTTCTAATGATTTTTCTTAAGGTTGTTAGGAGCATACAATAAATCATACAAACAATCCTAATTCATTGTTTTATTATATGATTTTCTTAATTATCATGACAATCCCTTGTCTAAACATCTAAACATGATATTAAACTCAAACATGAATCATATTCTTAGTTTCTAACAACAATTCTAAGCAATTCTTCCATGAAACATAAATAAAACATGAACTTGCATCAAAATCAATCACAATTCAATTCAACAAGCAATAAAAGATGATGATTCATAATATGCATGCATGACTTCCATGAAACTATGATGTAGGATTCAATTACTAACCTCTAACCTTATTGATTTCTTCTAAAGCACAAGCCCTAGTATTCCTTTCTTGCAAAATTAGGAGGAACACAGTCAAAGGAGGAGGGAGAAACATTGGACGCCACAGCCAAAGGAGAGGGAGAGGAGGTTGTCGTCAATTGATAATGGGGGGAGGGGAGGGGCGGGCGATCCTCTGTCTTGGTCCTTATATACCCCTTTACCTATCTTATGTCCAATTACCAAGTTCCTTACACATTTACTTAAACCCTTAATCATCTAAGCAATTAGTACTCTTAACTACTCTACATGATCTAGAATACCTCCTCTAGGATGAACATAGATCGTTCCTTGGCTGAAATTTACCCACATGAACAATTTAGGTACAAGATCACCGTAAACACGTTTAGGTTCACTTAGATTAACCTACAGGTTAATGTTAAGTGCTCAACCTGACATTAATTCATATATTATCCTAACGAACACCTTGTTGGTGATATAGACTTGGTTCACATGTGACCATGTCTAAATTATTCACCATAGCTTTTCCCTTTTGTCTATTTACTTATTAACTTATTTTTATATTAAGACTGATCAAACCTTTCTCAACGAGTTCTTCAACATCTTATTTCTATCAGTCTTAACATTATATAACTTTATTATTCCGGATGGAACATGACTTTAATCACAACCAATTGTCAAAAAGAAATTATTTCTCCATGAATCCTGTTTTGGATTTTTCAAGTTTTACCCTCAACTTGTAAACATTATAACTCTCACTACAAAACTCTGATTTCCATGTTTCTTGTTTTGTTAGATTTTTTAGAAAGCCTAGTTTTATAAATTATAGAATTTTTACATTTGTATTGTCGGAGTTATGAATTTTTGAAAGTGACATACTCAATCTCTCCAAATTTGAAAACTTATGATTTTTGTCGGGTATTACAAATGAAGCCATGAAGCATCAGAGTTTGGCAAGCATTCAGTTGCACATTTGGCTACTGATGGTGATCTTCAACAAAACGGAGGGAACCGATTGTGAAATTCAGAAGCTCATAGTATATTAGTGATGTTTGAGAAGATGTTTGGTAAACATTTGGTCAAGTGTTCAGTAGCGGAAGATGGGTTTGGGAATCCTAAGACAAACATGGCACAAAGAATTAGAAGTTGAGGAGACTTCAGTTAGGCTTCAATCATATATTTGGCAATCAAAGCTAATGTGGCTAGTTTTAAGTGAATGCTCAGCCAGTAATTGCTCAATCGTTCGGCAACTGATCGTTATGAAAAAGTTGTCATTACTAGTCGTTGGAAAAAGTAAGAAGGGGAGGATTTGAATCCCAACGGCTCCTATTTTGGTAGAGGCTGTGGAAGTCGACAAATAGGGCCATGTGGGAGTGTTTTGAGAAGCCCAAGCTTCCCAAAATTGATCCAAGAAAGGCTTGGGCTGTGGAAGTCGACAAAATCCAATCCACGATAGCTTTTCCATTTTGGGAAGCTTGGGCTTGTGTTAGGATTGGATTATCCTATTAGCTCGTATTTGTATGTGTAACTTGTGTATCCAAGGATGGATCAGTGTGTTTGAGGCTTGGCTCAAGTGTTTGAGATTGTTTTGTAAACTTTGAAGGTGTTGAGAGTGTGTGGATACTTTTCCTAGAGGAGGATGGTGGTTGGAGAAAAGAGACTCCCTTAGCTCATGCTAGGGCTTATAAAGGGAGTGTAGCTTCAAGGTGGTAGCTGCTCCAAGGATGTTTGGAGCTAATTCCAAGACTCCTTGGCATTTGAGAGGTTCTTAAGAAGGAAGGCTTCTAACTTACAAAGTTCCTTGGCATTTGGCACTAGAGAAGGAAGGCTTATTAGAGGCTCCTATTGGCTTAGGGGTGCAAGGTTCCATGGCGCTTTAAGAGTGCTTGAGAAGGTTGTAAGTGCAAGATTCCTTGACATTTGGTGCTTGTAAAGGAGGTCATATTGTTGCTTATAAGTTGTACAAGTTCATTGACATAGTGGAATTATGAAGACCTACGTTCCAAAGGACTTGGTGTCCTAGAAGAGAAGACATACTAGTTGAAATCCTCTTTAAAAATTTATTTGTGTCATCTCCCTTCTCTTTCTCTTTGGTACTTGTGATAATTTCTTATGCCACTTAATTTCCAGACTTACTCAACTTCCTTGTATTTGACTTGATTGCTATTAGAAGTTAAGTTGTTCCAAGTTCTAGGTCATATCACTACTCGTATGGCTTGACTTGTTCACCAACACAAGTAGCAATTTGAAATAGAACTTGTTGTACCTCACATACTCTAATTAATTGGGTTCCTATTAGTGCAAATTGTCTTGTTCATCTATTACTTGTGCCTATTGCTCATTCGCTTGTGCTTACCTTGACTATCTATTTGTGAATATCATTTTCTTATTCTCAAATTAGATTATATTTGTAACAACCTCAACTCTAACAATGCATAAACCCTATTATGACTATTACATACATCATCATCTCAACGCGGATGCATAATGTAAATAATATAAAATTAAAAAATTATAACATATATTAGAATATGAACAAACGGAATAATAATACTATAAGCTAATTGATCACGTTCCAGCAATAACACTAATACATAAGTCTTTATGCTCATAAATATACTAGCAATATAATAATTGTCTCAGCAAAGATCCACTAATAAAGCTAATGCAAAGAATTAAAAGTAAGACTAATGCTGAGAGTCTTCATCCCGTCGCTCCTATGCTCTAGTTTTGCATACATGCATATATGTCCACTCAATATATCATATAAGATACTAAATCCACTAGGCACATATGTAGTAAACAATAAATAAGAAGTAAGATTAATCTTGACTAGTTAAACATGATAAAACTCGAGTAATCATTGATCAATAATAATTTAACTGCATATCAATCATTAACATAAACTAGTAAAACAATTTGGTTAACATAAATAAAATAATTTATGTAACTTGGTTATCAATCCTTGACAATTGGTTAAATTCCACCAGTAATTAACCAGTTAATTCAGTAGCTTCTAACTAAGGCTTATGAAAAACCATAATATTAAGTTACTTAAATTAACTAGAAAACAGTAAGTTAAATACCCTAATTTGTTAGTCTTGGTATATAATTAGAAAATTAATTAAGTCTTTCGCCTTTTCAACCACTAGAGAGTTAGCTCCTTAAGACTTATAAAAACTATGTAATAGTTGGCTTAGTTCCATCATAAACCTAGGTTGTCTTCACTAAGAAAACTCAACTAGTTGTTGGCCTTTGGATCCCTAGGGTTCGTGCGTTAATAGCTTAGAAATGCATGTCTAGAAAACTACGATACTAGCTATAGACCGTTGGTGTACATAGGTACATGGACACATAGGCACATAGCCCATTATAGATAACTTTGCACCTAAGTGCACTAGTGTGCTCTTCATCTATTTCTAGGGAGAGGTGGTAGCGGTTCATAAAATCAACATGATAAACCACAAGTAATCATGTAGGCTGGGAACATAGTGGTCTGGGGTGCTAAGATAATGGTGCTTTCTTAAGGGAGATGCGTTGTATCCTCTGGCGTGGCACGTCTATTGAACAGGTTAAACTGACGTACTTTGGTATGCATAGTAAAACTAAAAACTATTGCCTAAGTACTTACATTATATAATACATACGACATGTTGAATTAACTAAACATAGAGAAAATGTAAAGTATCCTATTAAACACATAAAATAGAGGATCATAAAACTCCGTAAATACTGTCTAAACACCTGATCAGCTTGTTGACAAATTTTGAGTCTCATTTACCCAAACTGTTGCTGCTCTAGATTATAATTAACATGCATTACATTCTAGACTAGGCTACTCATGTCTGTATGATATGACAAGACATGCATGGTATTTATGATTACATACAACACATTACAAACGTACATAATATGTTAACATCTTCATATTAACATCATACAATGATTGCATAATCATAAACATAATACATCGATCAACAGCAACAAATAAACATAAAAAATAAATCAAGGGCAGTAGCGCTAGACCTGAGCTCTGCCACGTTCGGCTCGACTAGGATTTTTGCATTAAGTGAAGGTTGTGACTTCCAAACCTGAGAGTTTCAGCATCGTGGTGTTGTGAACTTGAATTGTGTAATACCCCGTTTCGGTTCACTCATGAATCAACCAAAAAATGTTACCAATGACCAAACTGTTTGCTAATCTATTGAATTTGGGTAAACCAACCTGAATCTACCCTCAACATCTCAAGATGGTGATGCAACATGAAAGGTATGGATGGGATGTTTTGGGTTCTAACGTTGTACTACATGCATGCCATGATATACAACCAAGTACACAAACAAACCAAACAAATGAAAAGTTTAAAAGAAATATCTCTTTTGAAAACGAAACTGACAGAGCCTCCCCTAAAAGTATAATAAAGGCCACCCTGCCAACGACAAGCAATATATATGTATAACAATAAAAAGTTGAAAACACAGTCCAAAAACAACATGCTTTTCACATTCTAGTTATCCTCACTTTGTAGCTCACCCTGTTCATTTTCTACTTTCCCTTTTCATTCACATGCATAATATCTATAGCATTTTACAGAATAACATTCAAATTTTATTATTTACACAGTTCAACACATCACCAATTATAGTCGGCATGTACATATGTGCGTGATTTCATTGCTGCTCCTCCGGAGTTCGGATAGTGCTCATTCCTTGCAGTTCTTACTTACATATATAATATAAAGATGTCAGTTTTGAGTATTACCTATCTAGAAATAACTAGTAACAAACTAACACACGATACTGACCCTCCTGTTGAATAAAAACTTCATTATTCTTGTACAAGAACTCTCATAAGGGCAATAATGGGGCCGTCGACCTCATGTGACAGCATTCCCTTTCCATCTCATTCTCTTTCCTTGCATGTACAGAGGCCGAGTACTCTCAAGCATGCGCCTTCAACACCCTTTGAAACCACAAGTCTAGCTAGACATGCACTGCATAGCAGTACCTGTAAGCCTCCACACTTCTTTGGGTTTGAGGAACTCAAAGGTGGAGTTATCAAAAATCCCTCGCAAATGGAATGGACACTAACCAATTCCAGAGCCTGCTTTGACAAATGAACGCCCTATCTCAAAATGTAGCCGTCGGTTTCCCTCGTCTCACATCTCATTGAAAACGTAAAAACAACATATACATAGGCCTGGGTAGGGAATTCAGTACAAAAGCATCGTGAGCTGGATGTGAGTTTCAAAAACAAAGTTGATGGATCTCATCCTTGAAGGTTATTAATCCAGAAATATGATCGGCTAAATGACCAATTTGGAGTAGGATACAATAAATCCACCACTCAACACGTCCACTAACCTATCAAATCAAATCAAATCACGATAGAATGAGAGAATAAATCGGGATCAAGTCCTAAACGGATCTGGTAGAAGCTCCAATCAGTCCACGTGCCTAGGTGGCAAGCTCCTATTCAATACCTACACATCAAACTAAAAGCTAACGCCTGCTAATTGAATGATGCATCAAACATCCTATAACATACAAATGCCACATCATGCATCAATCACACATAAGTTTTCCTATGCTACGTTGCATTAGATTACGATAATTACTTAGTTTACTTAATTAGTTCCAATGGCAATGGAATGGTAGTGGTGACGGTCGCCGGTGGTAGAATCGGCGATAGGAGCACGGTGTGAAGGCTTGGCTTCCTCACGTCGTGGAGGCTGGGCGGCGGGGCGAGGCAAGAATCGGTGACGAGGTGGCATCGGCGGCAGCATCGACGACGATTACAATGGGCGGCATCAAGGGTTTGGGGAAGAAAACATCGTGGGGGGGGGGGGTGGTAAAGAAATGGTTCAGTGGCAATATCGTAAATAAAAGTTGACTCGACTCTGACTCGAGTAAAAAATAATAACTAATTTGTAATAAATCCTAAAAAAATCCAAAAAATAGGGGGAAATCCCATAAAATATAATACACACCATAACACTTCAAATATGTGTTCTATAACTAATAAGCCACCCAAACTGCCCTATAACGTGTCTTAATGCGTTAGTCGGCCTAAAATTGATTATATGATTAAGTACATAAAAAAAGCATATACTGCATACTTTCATATACACTGATAACTCATTTCTCATCATCTTTCTAACGTTATGATCATATACTCAGGTACAACTGACCCTCCTCGCTCATAATTCACGGTTGGCCTCGACTCAGCACGTTGTTTATAAAACTGACTCAACTCAAACTGACGATTGAACCGATTGGTTCACTAATGTAAAACCCTAACTCGATTCACGGGTTTTACAACTTGTCCTTCAAGTGAAGGCCGCAACACCCAATGTCTTGGCTTTGAAAAGCATGACACTAGGTCACATCTTCTTCACTTTTGGGTTCCCATCATTGCAGCGCGGTAGTGCTAGTACCAGGTTTTTATTCTAGATTTGTTTATCTTTTTTATTTTAGATCCATTTTCTATCAAACATAAACAAAAAAAATTTAATCCTTAAATAATAACACAAGGGTTGTAGCAGGTTTTCAATTTAACACAATCTAACCTACTTTTTCATGATTTTAATTTAGAGAAAAACAATAAACCAAGGCTAAACATGGTCTAAACTCATTCTTTTTGAACAACATGATTTTAGAACTTAGTTAAATCATTAGAATTACATGTAAAATTTATTTAGAGCAATTTCAAACATGAATTAACATTTTAAATATTATTCTAACAACTTATACTAGCATAGAACACATAAACAAGTATGTAGATAATATAGATCATAAAAAAAAATAAAACTTGAGGATAATGCATAAGTCTACACTATTTACATGTTTTAGTTAAGATTACTAACCTCTTCGTTGGTGAAAAAATCTAAAACTTAGCACCAACAACACCTTACACAATCCACAACAAGCAGAGAGAGAGGTGGCGCCCAGAGACAGAGACAGCTAGAGAGAGAACGCTCAAGAGAGGGGTGTCTAGGGTTCTGAATTGCAAATAGTGCAAGTCTTCCTCCTCACACACTCTAGGCCTTCTAATACTTCTATGAGCATCCTTTAATAAATCTCCACAGACTAATCTATTCTTACACCTACTACACAAACATCTAAGTTGATAAACCCATTCATATTTAATGAACGACTCTTACTGTAACACCCTGTTTCGGCTCACCCGTGAACCGACCCGGAAATGTCACCGGCGACCGAACCGTTCGCTAATCTACTAGATTCGGTTAAGCCGACCAGGATCTACTCTCGGCGTTTCAAGATGGAGATGCAAATGTGAAATGCATGAATGGGAACAATTGGGTTCTAACGTAGTTCTACATGCATGCCATGACGTGCAAGCAAAGACAAGACAAAATAATAAATGAGAAACCAAAAGAAAATATATACTATTTTATGAAAATACGGTAACACATAATAATCTACCATGACATACAATCATTATCTCATTCATTTTTACCTAAGCCGAGTCTGAACTCCAAGGCTCCCTACTCATTCATATTTATCAGTTCATTTCATAACAAGTAATTCACTCAAGCAAACACATCAAAATTATCATTCACGTAGCAATAACACACCATCATTATACATACGTTACACGCGGCAGGTACATGTGTGTGCGGTTCCGTGCTGCTCCTCCGCAGTCTTGACAACTTTCATCGCTCGCATTCCTCACCTACATATATATAAGCAATACATGG